>JBBPBX010058608.1:0-22045 GCA_038048925.1 Garcialebias charrua | reverse complement strand
AGAGCAATCACAGCAGGTAGAAAGTCAATATTTAGGAAAGAATGGTATGAAAAAGACATCATTTTTGTAACAGATATCCTAGACTCTAATGGAGATCTTTTAAATTTCGCATCTTTTGTGGGAAAATATAACCTTAACTGCTGTCGTAAAGATTTTATGAAGGTATGTAAAGCAATCCCTTTAGCCCTGATTCAGTTAATTAAAAATACAATTATTTATTCAAAAGTGACCATTTCATTACCCACACTAAAAGTAAATGAGTGTAGCTTAGTTGACTTCAAATGCAATAACAAGATTATCAACGAATGTATGAGACAAACTATTTATTATGATTATAACATAAATTCATTCAAGAATCCTCCCAATATAAATCAGGTGACCATGATGACTTCTGCTCATTCAAAATTTATCAAATGGCCTGTATCTCCTAAAGTGAAAGAAAACCATTTTAAAATAATAAACAAGATTTATCCCGTGGCCATGTTTCTGCACAGAAGATTTAAATTTGAGGTTGATTTGTGTACCTTTTGTAAATCTGAAGATGAATCCCTTGAGCATTTGTTTTTTTCATGTCAACATTCTCAAAGATTGTGGACTGACATCACAAACTGGATTAATCTGAAACTTAATATTCCCTCTTTTGATATTGATGCCATTCTATTCTATGTAGACAACTTAAGTTCAGCTTACTCTGATGCCATAAATATAGTCGTCCTTATAGCAAAGTACCACATTCATTGTAGTAAGTGGAGGGATAACAAGCCCTCATTCCCATGTTTCATGAACGAATTCAAAGCCTATTATTCTTCATTAAGTAGATTGAAAAACTGGAAAACTGCTAGAACCATCTCACAACAGTTATCTAAAAACTTGCTGTTTTAAGTTTCTAATATTGTCTTGCTCCTTTGTATACTTTTTCATTTATTGTATTTTGATATATATATATTTTTTTTTCAACTTTCATCATTTTGTAAACCGCCCCCTAGCTTATAGACTGTAGTTATGTTATCATTCACAAGAGTTTGTATATATTTTTGTTTATGTAGTGTTTTGTAGTTCTGTTTGTGTTAATAAAAAAAAAAATAAAAAAAATAAAAAATGTAGTTCATGTCGTTGGTCCCATGCAGTTTTCACCGCCCTGGACAGTCCAACGTGAGCTGCACGTACAGAACAATGTACTTCCGGTCTGGTCTTTTTTTTGTCTGGGATTACAGAGACGTGCAGTGACTGAAGCAGGCTTGCTCAGGTACGTTTTAAATAATTGAAAGCCCTTTATTTAATATCTATTTGCATTTCTGACTGATATGCCTCTCAGATATTAGAAGGCTCTGTGAAAAAAGCCTTCAGCTGACTGCAAGTGGGAAGTGATGAGTTTGTTTTTTTCTTTGTTTGTTTGTTAGCATGCTAGCGCTAGCCGCCTGGTTATTGACTCTGATGGCTACATTTATTTAAATTTGCTTATAAAAAATTATCAAATATTAATAATTTTATATACTAAATAAATGTCACTGGTGGTGTTATTATACTATTTCTTAACTCTGTATTGATCTGGAGAATGAAAACAAAGCCCCTTGCAAGTAACTAGCTCCTATTAACATTGAATTATTAAGTAGAGTATTTATACAGATAAAAATGTACCATGGAAGTACCCTGATGCATGCTCAATAATAGTGCTTTAACAGATTAACCGAGTTATCGACAGATCGAGTGCTTTGACTTCTATCAAGGCTTTTTTGTCCACCTCGAGTACCCGTAGTGACGTCATCACGTCGCGGTAACGTCAGTACGTCACATCACGTGATAAAAACCGAGCGCTGGGTAGTTTTTTTGCTTTTTGTAGACGCTTCAAAATGGATTCCTTCGTGCGCACGGATGTATGGAGCTGGTCCAGTCTTGTCAAAAAGGTAAAAATGCGTCGTGTTTTATTGTTATGAAACAGTTTATAATTTTATAGAATGCTTTGCTACTCATTGAATTAACTTCTGTCACCACCGTAGATTGTGACAGGAGGAGGCGGTGTTCGATTGCAGGTCACATAAACACGGCCGAAACGGCATCCTCTCTCGTTTCACAAACAAAACGCAACAAATATCCATCTCTCTATTAAAAACCTATAAACACATTAATCTCTAAAAGTAAACCTAAATTGAACTTGGAACTGAACTTGGAAAAAGGGCCTTCTCCTACTCTGCTCCTGCTTCATGGAATATCTTACAAAAAGATCTGAAGCTCTCGACCTTGACTTCTCTAAATGGTTTTCAGAATCTGTTGGAATCCTGGCAAAAACCAATGCAGATTTGTTCCTGTCTTTGATTTTATACGTCTACCTTATAATGTTTTGCTAGTTTTTTGATACTTTGTTAAAAAAAAAAAAAAAACTTTCTTTTGTTTTTTTCTCTCTTTTGTTTTCTATTGTTTATTGTTTGTTTGTTTATTGTTTAAGGAAATTCTACCACTGCTGTTCATTGTTCTTTAGTTTTAGCAGGTCGCTTTCGTAAATGAGCCCATGAGGTTCAAAAGATTTACCTGACTAAATAAAGGTTGAATGAATGAATGAAAAAATTGCACAACACTGCAGGCGGTGGTGCGGTGTGGCTGTGGCGTGGCCCCATTTGTTTTTAAGTTTCGGTTTCAGCGCCGCACGGTACTTTCACTTTTAATATTAATAGTTAATAATTATAATTAAACTAATAGTTTTGTTTTTCCTGTGACTTATCTGCAGTATGATAAATTATAGGAGCATAATAAATGCTCCCAATGTTTTGTTGGTCTCTTTTTTTGGGGGTAAATAATGAAGTTTTTATGCATTTTTATATATTTATTTATTTTGCCTCTATGAAATCATTGACTACTCGAGCACTAATCGAGCTTTTTTATGTTAATGTCGAGTTTAAAAATTATGTACTCGTTCAACCCCTACTCAATAATGCTCGTGTTAAATAATGACGGTCAGTGTTATGACAGCCTGCAAACTCTCTTGTTCTACAGATAAAAAGCACAAATATAACTGTTATCCCTGTGTTTAGTGGGCTGGGCACCACAAGGTTGTTGTTGGCTGTTTTTTTAATTTCGTTTTACGCAAGTTGAAGCAGTGAAAGACAAGCTTTAGGGCTTAAAATTTGTTTACAGAACTCCTTTGTTTTGTTTTTTTTGTTTTGTTTTTTGGATGTGGGGCCCACATCCGATTGGCGGGCAGGAACATCTTGTGAAGGTCTCCCAAGAAGCAGTCTACACTTGTAAACATGTAGGTCAACTAAGGGTAATCATTGCTGTGAATAATCACGAAGTTGCTGCTGATCTGTTCATGTTGCTGTGTTTGTTCGTGCTCACCTGCTAGCTCATACAAACTCATGATTGTACTGCTATTCATGTGATTGAAGAATCACAATGTAATGTCACACACAGAGATTCTTTATTGTTGTTCGCAATGGGATGTGTGCAGTGCAGCGAGATTATGTACACAGTGTCCCAATTACATAAAACAATAAAATGTAATAGAAAAACTGTAACATATAAGATATGAACTAAGTTAAAATTTCCTTATATAGGCACTAACAGCACAGAAACATCACATGAATAGCAGTACAATCATGAGTTTGTATGAGCTAGCAGGTGAGCACGAACGAACACAGCAACATGAACAGATCAGCAGCAACTTCGTGATTATTCACAGCAATGATTACCCTTAGTTGACCTACATGTTTACAAGTGTAGACTGCTTCTTGGGAGACCTTCACAAGATGTTCCTGCCCGCCAATCGGATGTGGGCCCCACATCCAAAAAAACAAAAAAAAAAAAAAACAAAGGAGTTCTGTAAACAAATTTTAAGCCCTAAAGCTGAAGTCTTTCAACTGCTTCAACTTGCGTAAAACGAAATTAAAAAAACAACAACATACAGGCACTCCCTGTTAGCTTATTTGTACATGCATTTATTGTAAATATATAAACTATTTTCAGTCTTTTGCCATTACTTTTGATAGGTTTGTAATACTGTATTGAACTGTATGAAATGGTAAGTGTAATTACACATCCGCGCCAGTAGGGGCAGTGGCGCTGTTATTGTCAGACTGAGCGCACAGAAGTTTTTTCACAGAGTAAGAAGCCACAGCAGCGCATGAGAAGTTTTAGAAAGTGCAGTGAAGATACAGCATGGAGAAATATTTAACAGGGATGAAAAGAAAGGCGAAGACAGACGAAGATAATAAGAAAGCGTATTTAGCCTTGGCTTCACTGTGACGAAGGTGGGAGATGAGGAAAGACCGGTGTGTCTGTTATGTCTTAAAATATTAGCAGCGGACAGCATGAAGCCTAATAAATTAAGACGTCACTTAACCACATTACACCCCAATCACGCTGATAAGCAAAGTATTTTCAGCATAAATATTATTATATAAATAATCCAAAGAAGAAAAAAAAAATCAGTCAGACCAGGTTGGACTCGAACCTGCGTCATCTGCATGAAAGGCAACGGTCTTAACCATTGTCCCATCTGACATATGTGAAGTCTGCAGGTCTACTCTATTTAAAGGAAACGCTCCTCCTGAATTAGTATCGCATTTTAACTACATAGTATCACGTTTTCACTACATAGTATCACGTTTTTACTACTTAGTATCACGTTTTTACTACATAATTATCACGTTTTTACTACATAGTATCACGTTTTTACTACATAGTATCACGTTATTACTACTTAGTATCACGTTTTTACTACATAATTATCACGTTTTTACTACATAATTATCACGTTTTTACTACATAAGCTCCAAAAATATATTTTCATGGTTGAATGCAATGCACTTCCGTAATAATCCACACCAAAGGAAAAAAAAAATAAAAAAATAATAACATAGAAAATAATCCCTACCCAATCACTGCCAAAAGAAAAGGGAAAAAAATAAATAGAAGGTAAAATAGCCAAGAGACTGCATTAACCTGAATGAGTTGTGTTGTCAGAGAGACTGGAACAGATTCAGGAAAGGTCCCCAAACATTCTCAAATTTACCCTCTTTCTGTTGGAGTGTGAATCTGATTTTCTCCAGCTTTAAACAGGACATGATGTCAGCCAACCACTGAGCGTGAGTGGGTGGAGACGGTTCTTTCCACCTAAGCAAAATAGCTCGTCTGGCCAGGAGAGAGGTGAACGATATTACATGTTGTTGGTTTTTATTTAGGTTTGTCATGCCCTCTACAAGACCAAACAGAGCAATCAGTGGGTCAGGGTTCAGACGTGTATCTAGTACATGTGATAAAGTCTGAAAGATTTCCCGCCAATATTTGTTCAGAGATGGGCAAAACCAAAACATATGGGAGAGAGAGGCTTCAGCATGTTTGCATCTCACACAGTATGGGCTGACATCAGGATACATAGAGGACAATTTCAGTTTAGAGATGTGAGCTCTGTGCACCACTTTAAATTGTATTAGACAATGTCTAGCACAGAGAGAACTGGAGCTCACCAGTTTGAGTATGGAGGTCCAAGAGTCCTCTGAAATAGAGGAGCCGAGATCCTCTTCCCAAGCAGCTTTGATTTTATCTGAGGAAGCACGCTTCAAATCCAATAGTTTACTGTAAATGAATGAAATGGACTGTTTTTTATTTGGGTCTAAAGAAAGAATAGTGTCAACAATACTGCTATCAGTTGAAATGGAGAGGTTGGACAAATGAAGAGTAATAAAGTGCCGTATTTGGAGATACCTAAAAAAATTGGACTGGGGAAGACTAAATTTTTCACATAGTTGTTGAAATGAAGCTAAAGTGTTATTGAGAAACAAGTCATTGAAGCGTACTATACCCCTTCTTTGCCATTCTTTAAAAACAGAGTCCTGAGATGAGGGTTTGAAAAGTTGGTTAGACATAATAGGGCTATAAAGAGAGAAACTAGAGAAATCAAAATATTTACGAAATTGTGCCCAGATTTTTAGTGAGTGTTTTATAACTGGATTTATAACAGTTGTAAGTGGTGGAAGCGGGAGTGAGGATCCCAAGAAAGCCACGGAGGACCATTTCCCAGAACACTGTGACTCCATCTCTACCCAGTCAGGGCTGTCAGACCTGTTGTAATAGAATGACCAGAATGCTAGACAGTGCAAGTTTGCTGCCCAATAGTAAAAGCAGAAATTTGGAAGGGCAAGACCGCCTGCGGCCTTACGCCAAAAATACACTACATGCGTTGCAGCTCCGCCCCGCTCTGGTCCGACCTCCGCAGCAAATACGCACCCATTATAATCAATGACAGAATTTACACTGGCTCCGCACGGCGGCGGCGAGCTGCGGAGAGCGGACGGCAGTCCGTCAAAATTAGAAATTTTTCTATTTCTGCCGGATGACGGAGCTGTGCCGGAGTCAACTTTTGAAGATTACGTCGCACCAACAGGAAAAGGAACGAGCACAACTTCCGTATTTACAAAATAAAATCACCACGGGCGGACTAATCCTAGCTCTATACGGATTTATTTGTACAAAAATGCTGTCAAACTATCATTTATGACTATTCTATGACTAAACTATTATATTTATGACTATGACTACGCCTAATAACGCAATACAAGAAATAAATAAATAAAAAAGTATTTTATTCTGAAATGTAAACATCACTTCCTGTTGCTCAAACCATGTAGCTCATTTACGAGAGAAGATCAAGGCAGCAGTCTCTCTACAGTTGTTCTCCATCTTCCACCGAATGAATTGTTTTGTTCTGACTTACTTATTTATCACTTGATTTATCGCGCGATCTCGCACGTGTCTCGGAGCGGCTGCATCCAGGCGGACCTGAGCTGAGCGCAGGCAGTGGAAATTGGACTCGCTCAGCTGCGACCTGCGGACCGGAGCGGGGCGGAGCCGCGTGCAGTGTATTTTTGGGGTCAGTTTTTTGGAGATATGTCTTATTTAAGCGTGGACGTTTTCCTTGCCACAGATATGATGAAATGATGGAATCTAACTGAACAAAGAATGAACCAGGGATAAAAACAGGAATATTTTGAAAGAGATATAAAAACTTAGGTAAAGTGACCATCTTGACTGAGTTAATACGGCCTATGAGGGAAGTGGAAAGCGGTGACCATCGGGATAATGCCTGCTTTGTCTGATTCAACAGAGAGACAAAATTTTCTTGATATAAATCCTTATACCTCCTCGTAACTGTAACACCCAGGTAAGAGAATTTTATCTTCTCAATTTTAAAAGGCCATTTACTAAAGTCAAGAGTCTGCGCCAGGGTATTGACAGGGAAAATTATACTTTTACTCAAGTTTAATTTGTAACCAGAATTTATTCCAAATTCCTCAAGTAATGATAAAACGGAAGGCAGCGTGTCAGTCGGATGAGAAATGAAAAGTAAAAGGTCATCAGCATAAAGGGAGACCTTGTGCTCCATATCGCCTCTCCAGATTCCTGAAATTGTGTCACAGGACCGCAAAGCAGTGGCAAGAGGTTCAATTGCCAGGTCAAAGAGCAAAGGGCTCAGTGGGCATCCCTGGCGAGTTCCTCGATGTAGACTGAATGGTTTTGATATCTGAGAGTTGGTACGAATGGTTGCGGTGGGATGTGAATAAATTAATTGCACCCATGTAATGAAATTGGGGCCAAAACCAAATTTGTCAAGAACATTAAACAAGTAGTCCCATTCAACCCGATCAAATGCTTTCTCCGCATCAAGGGAAATAACACACTCAGGAACAGTATCCGAAGGAGAATAAATAATGTCCAAAAGGCGTCTGATATTAAAAAAGGAGTGCCTGCCTTTAATGAATCCAGTCTGGTCTTTTGATATGATGAAAGGAAGGATCTTTTCCAACCTTTGAGCAAGAACTTTGGCTAAAATTTTGGCATCTGTATTTAAAAGGGAGATTGGTCGATAAGAGGAACAGTGAGTTGGGTCTTTTCCTTTCTTTGCAATGAGGGTAATGCAGGCCTCTAAGAAAGATTTCGGAAGGGATCCTTGGTCAAACGACTCTAAGAGAACCGAGTGTAAGAGTGGGGAAAGTAATGGAGAAAATTTCTTAAAAAATTCAGCAGGGAAGCCGTCAGGACCCGGACATTTGCCAGACTGCATTACCGATACAGCTGACACAATTTCTGTCAGGGATATTGGGATCTCCAGTGCATCTTTCAGGTTGGGTGTGAGTTTTGGCATATTGGTCTTTTCGAAAAACTGAGAAGATAAATTCTTGTTGGTTTGAGATTCTGAAGTATATAAATGGGAATAAAAGTCCTTAAATGCTCTGTTAATTTGTAAATGATCTAGAGTTATGGTGCCGTTCTTTAATTGGATCTTAGGGATGATTTGTTTAGCCATGGCACCCTTCAACTGATTTGCCAGTAGTTTTCCTGACTTTTCTCCATGTATGTAAAATGATGATTTACTTTTCAAAAGTGATTGTTCTATTGAGTATGTAGACAATAAATCAAACTTAGTTTTGAGTTCTACTTTTTTTTGTACAGATTAGGGCATTTGTTTTGAGCATATTGTTGATCAATTTCTTTTATCTGCTGGGCTAAATCAGTTCTTTCTTTTTGAGATTTTTGCCTCAGCCGGGCGGTATATGAAATGATTTGTCCCCTAAGATAGGCCTTAAAGGTTCAGTATGCAGTTTCTGTAGAACTGCAGCACTTAGAAATATTTTCAACAGGCAAAGCATTCTGATCCCTCCCCCTCAGAGCCATATGTGGCTCTGCCCCCTTGTGGTCTGTTGAATTTCAAATTCAAGCTCTGTTTTTATTGGCTGATTCAAATTCAAGCTCTGTTTTTATTGGCTGGTTACAAACTCTGTTTTTATTGGCTGGAAAATGGCGGGTCACCTTTTCTTTTTAGAAATGCTTATTTACCACCTGGAGAAGCAAGGGGACAATATTTTTTTTTTTTTTTTCAGAGATTACCTGGCTAACATCAGTCTGTCAGGAGGTAGTGACAGAGTGAAGAAATATGTTCATAAAAAAAGCTACATACTGAAGCTTTAAGGGTATCCCAAACGGTTGACAGTGGGATCCCAGGAGTTCTGTTTATGGATAGAAAGAAGGTTATTTCTTTTTCTATAAATGTAACAAAATCATTGTTTGACAGTAACGTTGAATTGAATCTCCACTGTCTACTCCTTATAGGAATGTCAGGGAGGGACAAAGACAGAGTGACAGGTGCATGGTCTGAGATGACAATACTGTGGTAGTCACAGCCACGGACAGAGGGAAGAAGTTTGTTGTCCATGAAAAAGTAATCGATCCTCGAGTATGAGTGATGAACATGAGAAAAAAAAGAATATTCTCTCTCAGCTGGGTGTAAAAAACGCCATACATCGCACAGGCCATACTTAGATAGAAAGGCACGAATAGTGTGGGACGACCTGCTGGCTGTGGCAGGGTTTGTAGAGGATCTGTCCAAAACTGGGTCCAACCAGCAATTCAAGTCACCACTGAGTATCAATGAGTATGTGTTTAGGTCCGGGAGCAGTGAAAATAATTTCTCAAAGAAACCAACATCATCCGTATTTGGGGCATAAACGTTAACTAGCACTACTGGTGTGTTGTACAATTTACCGGAAACAATCACAAAACGACCATATTTATCTGATGGAGCTTGCTGCTTCTGTCTGTTGCAGCTGTCCAGGGTGGGAAAGGGAGGGGGGTGGGGGGTCCATCACTGCCATTAATTTATATTTTCTTTCACTTTGCCAAGAACTGCACAGCCATCAACACATTAGACTGTATTACCTACCTTTCTTATACAAATTATTAGTAATATGAGTGGTCAGTTGGTGTTGTCAAGCTGGAACGTCAAAGGTTTGAACCACCCCGTCAAGAGAAGGAAGGTGCTCTCTCATTTAAAACAGTTAAATACAGGCATTGCTTTCCTGCAGGAGACTCACATTAGAAGTGACGATAGCAAACGATTACTGCAAACATGGCACGGGCAGAGTTTCCATTCCTCCTTTCGAGCAAAGGCTCGGGGCGTCTCGATCCTCATCAGTCAAGACATTTCATTTGAACCATTTCAAGTTAACTCAGCGTACTCTGATTATCTGAGACTTTTTTTAGTTTTTACTGCGGCTTTTTTTTCAACTATTAACATTTTTGAAATGAAACATTTTTCCTTTTCTCGTTTACATGTTGACTATCTTGAGCTGAATCTTGGGTTAGTCCTGGATTGATTGATAATTAATTTGAGATTAGGATTAATTTAACTTTATGTTTGTATATGTGTGCGTGATTACCGGTACACATTTATGTGTATACATTTTTGGCCTTGCATACTTTTAAACTATTTTGTGACGTGCTTATACATTTTTTTCTCCCCTTTTATGATACTGGAGCCCTAGTTTAAAAGTTAGACAGGAGTTACCTCAGGTTTCACAGCACAAGTAATATTTCACTTTTCTTTTGACTGATGTGCAACGCGCTGTTCCCGCACTGGCTTTGTCTATGTTTACACTAAACTTTTGTTTACATGAGGTGACGAACAGATGAGCAGGACTCTGCCCATACTCTGATTATCTGAGACTTTTTTTTTCTTTTGGTGGGGCTTTCTGGTTTTGTATTTAGGCACATAAATAATTGAAGTAGGCCTATTCATGTATAAAAATGGGTGAAATATATAATGTTTTCAATATACTATTTTGAACTATTAACATTTTTCCTCTTCTTGTTTACCTGTTGACTATCTTGAATTGAATCTTGAATTGGTCTTGGACTGATTGAAGATTTAATTTAGGATTAGGATTAATTTAACTTTGTTTATACGTATGAGCAGAGTCCTGCTCATCTGTTCCTCACCTCATGTAAAGAAAAGTTTAGTGTAATAATCAAAGCCAGTGCGGGAACAGCGCATTGTTCATCAGTTAGAAGAAAAGTTTAAATGTTACTTGCGCTGTGAAGCCTGAAAGGTGTCAATGAACTTCTGCGTCTCCTCCACAGAGCCCAGCCACTTTCTGTGTCCATCAGGTAAAGTCACGCGGAGTCGAGCAGGAAAAAGCAGAGCAGGTTTTAGACCCAGAGAATACAGCGCAGCCATCACGTCCTTATATTCCACACGCTGGTTAAGGACTTCTGGGCTGTAATCCTCCACGATCCGCACCGGTTTCCCTGGTATTCAAGTTTACCTCTGCGTCGAGCCTCCCGGATCAGCAGCTCCTTCATCTGGACCCGGTGCACTCGCAGGATAACCGGGCGCGGCCGCTGGTCCGAGGCGGGTTTCGGGTTCGATGGGCCCGGTCCAGTTCGGGTGGAGAAGGAAGCGTGTCACGCCCGTAGATGTCACACAGCAGGTTGGAAAAGAAGTCTGTAGGACGTCCGCTCTCAATAGACTCCGGTAAACCCAGAACACGAATATTCTGCCGTCTGCTTCGACTTTCTAAATCCGCTAATTTAGATTTTAGTCTGGTGTTTTCCTCCTGGAGAGTTGAGCAGGTGTTTTCCACCTCCGACATGCGCTGGCTCAGGTCGTTAGTGACAAGTTCCAGTGATGACACACGCTGGCCGTGTTCCTCCACCGCGAGCCGGGTCTGGTCCAGTTTGATATCCAGCTGTTGAAAAGTTTGTTTAAACTCAGCTGACAGCGCCGCACGGTGCTCCTCCAGCAGCGAGGTAATTGCCTCGAGGGTTACCAGGCCAGCGTCATCCTTCTCAGCGTCCTCCTTCGATCTCGTCGACTTTTGAGACATTTTTAATTTAAAATCTTTAAAAGAGATGTTTGATGGAAGTTGTGTGCGTGATAATAGGCAAAAATATTAAATGTAGAGGGCTTGGTGGTACTAAAAAAATAAGTTTTACCCGGAGCACTGGCAAGTGCGAATCACTCCATCTCACGACCACCAACTTTTATTACTTTTGGTATTTTAGTATGTAGCATTTTTTTATTTCCATTGCCTTTTTATTTCCACTTGTTCAAAAAAGCTTTCAGTGTGTAACTTTTATTACTTGTGTTATTTTAGTGTTATTTTAGTATGTAGCATTTTTTATTTCCATTGCCTTCTTTTATTGCTGTTGTTTCTTATTCTATTTTCATTGATTTATTGTTCCAGTTTATTCATCTTTTTATCCTGTTAAGCACCTTGGTCAATGCAAGGCATTGTAGGAAGGTGCTATACAAATAAAGTTTATTATACAAGATACAAGAGATTTTTATTAACATTGCACCAGTTAATCGTTACAACGTGATGATGTATACACAGTCGTCCAGAAGAGGGAGAGAAATGTAAAGCTGCAGCATATTCAAACACATGACATGTTCTTCTGCGCGGCCGCTCTCATCCGTCTCCGGATGAAGGTCAAACAGATATGGAAAAAGGAAAAACACAATAGGTATCATTTGTGATATTCAAAAAAAGAATCTATCAAAGATTGCCTTAAGACACTCTATGATAAAGTCCCAAAAACTCTATCAGCAATAAGCACAACCAGACAAGACATTGTTGCAGTTTTGACGACATGCAAGGAGATCAAAGAGTCTGTGAGCAACATTCAGATAGCACAGTTCAGCAGTTGTCTCAGCTCGGCGCCTCCGAGCGCACCCACAGAGATCTCTGGGGGGGGGGGGGGGGGTCAGCAAGGTCTCTCAGCTTCACTCCAGGAGAATAGTTTCCAGCAGACAGCCTTCTTCTTTTTCAAGGTCGTGCGGAAACCAGATTAGATAGGTCTTTTGTTTATCTTCAATCCAGGCCACAGTGTTCTTTTTGACTGCAGCCTTCCAAGTCCAGGTGCTGTTCAGGTCCAAAGTCGCCGAATCATATGAGGTTCCGAACTACGAACCCCCATCTGTGCCCTGATTGAGGCCGGGCGGCTGTAAACGAGTTCCAAAGCGCACCGCAGGTCCGCGGTGGTCTACCGCCGCTCCTATCGTGCGATTCAGTTCGTACAACAGCTGGGATGAGGAGCTCACAGCCCGGATCAGAGAATCTTGCTGATCAGGAAGTTTGGCCAGCGCGCCGATAGCCGCCGAAGTCTTCCTGATCTTCCAGTAGCAGACAGCTCCGCTCACGCCAAAAAACAGAGCAGCTGCCACCAATATCCCAATAATCCACAAATCTTCCACGTCTTCGACAGACAAGACGGTCAAACACATGGGTTGCCACTGTCCCCACGAGTCCATCATGTATCCGACAGCGTGCGTGTCAGAGGGGCAGACCGCTTCTCCTGGCCCGGTCCGCTTCGTGGAAAAAATCTTATCTATAGATGAAACAGCCCAATTTATTAAATCCATCGCAAATTGGTTCGAGTGAGCGCTGAAGAGTCACGGACGAGACAAAAAGCAAGCAGGGAGGAGGAAAACTTAAGGAGGGTAGGAGCAAAAAGATATGCGACTTGCTTTGCAGAGAGCGGAAGTAGTGAGTTACACTTTATGGATCTACTGCAGTTAGTTACACTTTATGGATCTACTGCAGTGAGTTACTTTATGGATGTTTTATGTTATTATATAACATTTTAAGGCTCATTTTGTATTTGGAACTGTTTATAATCAAATGCTACACAATATGTACATCTTCATGCAAACAGCCGTCTACAACATAGATGTTGGCAATGTGGTAATTTATTTACACAATTATTTATTTACTCAGTTGGTGTCCATTACATTTATTCAAACACATTTGTGTTCATCTTGAGATAATATTGCACCTTTATGTATAGTATTTCACTTCTGAATGTCATTATTGTACAGTTAATTTTTCATTCAACCTTTATTTAGTCAGGTTAATCTCATTGAGCCTCGAGGACTCATTTACAAGAGAGACCTGTCTACAAACTAAAGAATGATGACAACAATGGTAGATTTTCATTGAACAATCAACAATAGACATAAGAGAGAAATACAGATTTTTTTTTTTTTTTACAAATTAAAACAAAGTAGCAAAACATAAGGCAGATGTAGAAAATCAAAAACAGGAACATGTCTGCATTGGTTTTTGCCAGGAGTCCAACAGATTCTTAAAACCATTTAGTCAAGGTGGAGATCTTCAGATCTTTTTGTAAGATATTCCAGGAAACAGGAGCAGAGTAGGAGAAGGCTGCAGTAGATCCATAAAGTGTAACTAACTGCAGTAGATCCATAAAGTGTAACTAACTGCAGTAGATCCATAAAGTGTAACTAACTGCAGTAGATCCATAAAGTGTAACTAACTGCAGTAGATCCATAAAGTGTAACTAACTGCAGTAGATCCATAAAGTGTAACTAACTGCAGTAGATCCATAAAGTGTAACTAACTGCAGTAGATCCATAAAGTGTAACTGCAGTAGATCCATAAAGTGTAACTAACTGCAGTAGATCCATAAAGTGTAACTCACTGCAGTAGATCCATAAAGTGTAACTCACTGCAGTAGATCCATAAAGTGTAACTAACTGCAGTAGATCCATAAAGTGTAACTCACTGCAGTAGATCCATAAAGTGTAACTCACTGCAGTAGATCCATAAAGTGTAACTAACTGCAGTAGATCCATAAAGTGTAACTCACTGCAGTAGATCCATAAAGTAACTCACTGCAGTAGATCCATAAAGTGTAACTCACTGCAGTAGATCCATAAAGTGTAACTAACTGCAGTAGATCCATAAAGTGTAACTAACTGCAGTAGATCCATAAAGTGTAACTCACTGCAGTAGATCCATAAAGTGTAACTAAGTAGATCCATAAAGTGTAACTAACTGCAGTAGATCCATAAAGTGTAACTAACTGCAGTAGATCCATAAAGTGTAACTAACTGCAGTAGATCCATAAAGTGTAACTAACTGCAGTAGATCCATAAAGTGTAACTAACTGCAGTAGATCCATAAAGTGTAACTAACTGCAGTAGTAGATCCATAAAGTGTAACTAACTGCAGTAGATCCATAAAGTGTAACTAACTGCAGTAGTAGATCCATAAAGTGTAACTAACTGCAGTAGATCCATAAAGTGTAACTGCAGTAGATCCATAAAGTGTAACTAACTGCAGTAGATCCATAAAGTGTAACTAACTGCAGTAGATCCATAAAGTGTAACTAACTGCAGTAGATCCATAAAGTGTAACTAACTGCAGTAGATCCATAAAGTGTAACTAACTGCAGTAGATCCATAAAGTGTAACTAACTGCAGTAGATCCATAAAGTGTAACTAACTGCAGTAGATCCATAAAGTGTAACTAACTGCAGTAGATCCATAAAGTGTAACTAACTGCAGTAGATCCATAAAGTGTAACTAACTGCAGTAGATCCATAAAGTGTAACTAACTGCAGTAGATCCATAAAGTGTAACTAACTGCAGTAGATCCATAAAGTGTAACTAACTGCAGTAGATCCATAAAGTGTAACTAACTGCAGTAGATCCATAAAGTGTAACTAACTGCAGTAGATCCATAAAGTGTAACTAACTGCAGTAGATCCATAAAGTGTAACTAACTGCAGTAGATCCATAAAGTGTAACTAACTGCAGTAGATCCATAAAGTGTAACTAACTGCAGTAGATCCATAAAGTGTAACTAACTGCAGTAGATCCATAAAGTGTAACTAACTGCAGTAGATCCATAAAGTGTAACTAACTGCAGTAGATCCATAAAGTGTAACTAACTGCAGTAGATCCATAAAGTGTAACTAACTGCAGTAGATCCATAAAGTGTAACTAACTGCAGTAGATCCATAAAGTGTAACTCACTGCAGTAGATCCATAAAGTGTAACTAACTGCAGTAGATCCATAAAGTGTAACTAACTGCAGTAGATCCATAAAGTGTAACTAACTGCAGTAGATCCATAAAGTGTAACTAACTGCAGTAGATCCATAAAGTGTAACTAACTGCAGTAGATCCATAAAGTGTAACTAACTGCAGTAGATCCATAAAGTGTAACTAACTGCAGTAGATCCATAAAGTGTAACTAACTGCAGTAGATCCATAAAGTGTAACTAACTGCAGTAGATCCATAAAGTGTAACTAACTGCAGTAGATCCATAAAGTGTAACTAACTGCAGTAGATCCATAAAGTGTAACTAACTGCAGTAGATCCATAAAGTGTAACTAACTGCAGTAGATCCATAAAGTGTAACTAACTGCAGTAGATCCATAAAGTGTAACTAACTGCAGTAGATCCATAAAGTGTAACTAACTGCAGTAGATCCATAAAGTGTAACTAACTGCAGTAGATCCATAAAGTGTAACTAACTGCAGTAGATCCATAAAGTGTAACTAACTGCAGTAGATCCATAAAGTGTAACTAACTGCAGTAGATCCATAAAGTGTAACTAACTGCAGTAGATCCATAAAGTGTAACTAACTGCAGTAGATCCATAAAGTGTAACTAACTGCAGTAGATCCATAAAGTGTAACTAACTGCAGTAGATCCATAAAGTGTAACTAACTGCAGTAGATCCATAAAGTGTAACTAACTGCAGTAGATCCATAAAGTGTAACTAACTGCAGTAGATCCATAAAGTGTAACTAACTGCAGTAGATCCATAAAGTGTAACTAACTGCAGTAGATCCATAAAGTGTAACTAACTGCAGTAGATCCATAAAGTGTAACTAACTGCAGTAGATCCATAAAGTGTAACTAACTGCAGTAGATCCATAAAGTGTAACTAACTGCAGTAGATCCATAAAGTGTAACTAACTGCAGTAGATCCATAAAGTGTAACTAACTGCAGTAGATCCATAAAGTGTAACTAACTGCAGTAGATCCATAAAGTGTAACTAACTGCAGTAGATCCATAAAGTGTAACTAACTGCAGTAGATCCATAAAGTGTAACTAACTGCAGTAGATCCATAAAGTGTAACTAACTGCAGTAGATCCATAAAGTGTAACTAACTGCAGTAGATCCATAAAGTGTAACTCACTGCAGTAGATCCATAAAGTGTAACTCACTGCAGTAGATCCATAAAGTGTAACTAACTGCAGTAGATCCATAAAGTGTAACTCACTGCAGTAGATCCATAAAGTGTAACTCACTGCAGTAGATCCATAAAGTGTAACTAACTGCAGTAGATCCATAAAGTGTAACTCACTGCAGTAGATCCATAAAGTGTAACTCACTGCAGTAGATCCATAAAGTGTAACTCACTGCAGTAGATCCATAAAGTGTAACTAACTGCAGTAGATCCATAAAGTGTAACTAACTGCAGTAGATCCATAAAGTGTAACTCACTGCAGTAGATCCATAAAGTGTAACTAACTGCAGTAGATCCATAAAGTGTAACTAACTGCAGTAGATCCATAAAGTAACTAACTGCAGTAGATCCATAAAGTGTAACTCACTGCAGTAGATCCATAAAGTGTAACTAACTGCAGTAGATCCATAAAGTGTAACTCACTGCAGTAGATCCATAAAGTGTAACTAACTGCAGTAGATCCATAAAGTGTAACTAACTGCAGTAGATCCATAAAGTGTAACTAACTGCAGTAGATCCATAAAGTGTAACTAACTGCAGTAGATCCATAAAGTGTAACTAACTGCAGTAGATCCATAAAGTGTAACTAACTGCAGTAGATCCATAAAGTGTAACTAACTGCAGTAGATCCATAAAGTGTAACTAACTGCAGTAGATCCATAAAGTGTAACTAACTGCAGTAGATCCATAAAGTGTAACTAACTGCAGTAGATCCATAAAGTGTAACTAACTGCAGTAGATCCATAAAGTGTAACTAACTGCAGTAGATCCATAAAGTGTAACTAACTGCAGTAGATCCATAAAGTGTAACTAACTGCAGTAGATCCATAAAGTGTAACTAACTGCAGTAGATCCATAAAGTGTAACTCACTGCAGTAGATCCATAAAGTGTAACTCACTGCAGTAGATCCATAAAGTGTAACTAACTGCAGTAGATCCATAAAGTGTAACTCACTGCAGTAGATCCATAAAGTGTAACTCACTGCAGTAGATCCATAAAGTGTAACTAACTGCAGTAGATCCATAAAGTGTAACTCACTGCAGTAGATCCATAAAGTGTAACTCACTGCAGTAGATCCATAAAGTGTAACTCACTGCAGTAGATCCATAAAGTGTAACTAACTGCAGTAGATCCATAAAGTGTAACTAACTGCAGTAGATCCATAAAGTGTAACTAACTGCAGTAGATCCATAAAGTGTAACTAACTGCAGTAGATCCATAAAGTGTAACTAACTGCAGTAGATCCATAAAGTGTAACTAACTGCAGTAGATCCATAAAGTGTAACTAACTGCAGTAGATCCATAAAGTGTAACTAACTGCAGTAGATCCATAAAGTGTAACTAACTGCAGTAGATCCATAAAGTGTAACTAACTGCAGTAGATCCATAAAGTGTAACTAACTGCAGTAGATCCATAAAGTGTAACTAACTGCAGTAGATCCATAAAGTGTAACTAACTGCAGTAGATCCATAAAGTGTAACTAACTGCAGTAGATCCATAAAGTGTAACTAACTGCAGTAGATCCATAAAGTGTAACTAACTGCAGTAGATCCATAAAGTGTAACTAACTGCAGTAGATCCATAAAGTGTAACTCACTGCAGTAGATCCATAAAGTGTAACTAACTGCAGTAGATCCATAAAGTGTAACTAACTGCAGTAGATCCATAAAGTGTAACTAACTGCAGTAGATCCATAAAGTGTAACTAACTGCAGTAGATCCATAAAGTGTAACTAACTGCAGTAGATCCATAAAGTGTAACTAACTGCAGTAGATCCATAAAGTGTAACTAACTGCAGTAGATCCATAAAGTGTAACTAACTGCAGTAGATCCATAAAGTGTAACTAACTGCAGTAGATCCATAAAGTGTAACTAACTGCAGTAGATCCATAAAGTGTAACTAACTGCAGTAGATCCATAAAGTGTAACTAACTGCAGTAGATCCATAAAGTGTAACTAACTGCAGTAGATCCATAAAGTGTAACTAACTGCAGTAGATCCATAAAGTGTAACTAACTGCAGTAGATCCATAAAGTGTAACTCACTGCAGTAGATCCATAAAGTGTAACTAACTGCAGTAGATCCATAAAGTGTAACTAACTGCAGTAGATCCATAAAGTGTAACTAACTGCAGTAGATCCATAAAGTGTAACTAACTGCAGTAGATCCATAAAGTGTAACTAACTGCAGTAGATCCATAAAGTGTAACTCACTGCAGTAGATCCATAAAGTGTAACTCACTGCAGTAGATCCATAAAGTGTAACTAACTGCAGTAGATCCATAAAGTGTAACTCACTGCAGTAGATCCATAAAGTGTAACTCACTGCAGTAGATCCATAAAGTGTAACTAACTGCAGTAGATCCATAAAGTGTAACTCACTGCAGTAGATCCATAAAGTGTAACTCACTGCAGTAGATCCATAAAGTGTAACTAACTGCAGTAGATCCATAAAGTGTAACTAACTGCAGTAGATCCATAAAGTGTAACTAACTGCAGTAGATCCATAAAGTGTAACTAACTGCAGTAGATCCATAAAGTGTAACTAACTGCAGTAGATCCATAAAGTGTAACTCACTGCAGTAGATCCATAAAGTGTAACTCACTGCAGTAGATCCATAAAGTGTAACTAACTGCAGTAGATCCATAAAGTGTAACTAACTGCAGTAGATCCATAAAGTGTAACTCACTGCAGTAGATCCATAAAGTGTAACTAACTGCAGTAGATCCATAAAGTGTAACTAACTGCAGTAGATCCATAAAGTGTAACTAACTGCAGTAGATCCATAAAGTGTAACTAACTGCAGTAGATCCATAAAGTGTAACTAACTGCAGTAGATCCATAAAGTGTAACTAACTGCAGTAGTAGATCCATAAAGTGTAACTAACTGCAGTAGATCCATAAAGTGTAACTAACTGCAGTAGTAGATCCATAAAGTGTAACTAACTGCAGTAGATCCATAAAGTGTAACTAACTGCAGTAGATCCATAAAGTGTAACTAACTGCAGTAGATCCATAAAGTGTAACTAACTGCAGTAGATCCATAAAGTGTAACTAACTGCAGTAGATCCATAAAGTGTAACTAACTGCAGTAGATCCATAAAGTGTAACTAACTGCAGTAGATCCATAAAGTGTAACTAACTGCAGTAGATCCATAAAGTGTAACTCACTGCAGTAGATCCATAAAGTGTAACTCACTGCAGTAGATCCATAAAGTGTAACTAACTGCAGTAGATCCATAAAGTGTAACTCACTGCAGTAGATCCATAAAGTGTAACTAACTGCAGTAGATCCATAAAGTGTAACTCACTGCAGTAGATCCATAAAGTGTAACTCACTGCAGTAGATCCATAAAGTGTAACTCACTGCAGTAGATCCATAAAGTGTAACTAACTGCAGTAGATCCATAAAGTGCAACTAACTGCAGTAGATCCATAAAGTGTAACTAACTGCAGTAGATCCATAAAGTGTAACTAACTGCAGTAGATCCATAAATTGTAACTAACTGCAGTAGATCCATAAAGTGTAACTAACTGCAGTAGATCCATAAAGTGTAACTAACTGCAGTAGATCCATAAAGTGTAACTAACTGCAGTAGATCCATAAAGTGTAACTAACTGCAGTAGATCCATAAAGTGTAACTAACTGCAGTAGATCCATAAAGTGTAACTAACTGCAGTAGATCCATAAAGTGTAACTAACTGCAGTAGATCCATAAAGTGTAACTAACTGCAGTAGATCCATAAAGTGTAACTAACTGCAGTAGATCCATAAAGTGTAACTAACTGCAGTAGATCCATAAGTGTAACTAACTGCAGTAGATCCATAAGTGTAAAAGTGTAACTAACTGCAGTAGATCCATAAAGTGTAACTAACTGCAGTAGATCCATAAAGTGTAACTAACTGCAGTAGATCCATAAAGTGTAACTAACTGCAGTAGATCCATAAAGTGTAACTAACTGCAGTAGATCCATAAAGTGTAACTGCAGTAGATCCATAAAGTGTAATTCAGCTAACAATTGTTTTAGGGGTTTCTGTAGTTAAATTTGAATGAAATTCAACCCTCGCGCTGAGGTTGTTTGAATGAGTCCCGCCCCTGCTGCAAACAACGAATCAAATGAGAGCAGTACTTGACGTGAAACTGGGTCCGTGGGGCTCGGCCCGATCAGAACCACGGTGGAGATGGTTCCAAAACAAGGGCGGATCCCGGGCGGAAAAGGAAAATGCGAACACGCCGAACCCGGGTTAGAAGCAGGGAGGAGCAGGGTGGAGCCGGGGAGGGCCGATGTGAAAACGGCTAGTCTTCTCCAGCGCTGGAGATCTCATCACTGCACAGAGAAGTGCACTTCTCTCAGAGCACGTTGATGAGATTCTATTTCTAAACAAAAATCTGAGGAGAATGTAGCTCACTTGGTCTGCAGAGTAGACTTTCTGTTTAGAGTTCACTTATTAGTCAGGGTCTATCTACAGGCTGCTCTGCTAAGATGGTGCATTTGAAGTTAAATGTTCTTCATTACTTGAATTATAGACTGTTTTGGAGAAGTCATATTACTGTTTACTTACCAAGCACTAAGAGTGATTCCTTCAGATGTTAAGTGTCAAGGTTAAAAAGGTTTCAAACTATTCAGAGCAGGGCACTTGGTGCACTTTATTTACTTTACAAATGCATGGAAGCTACAATTTTTACTGTTTCAATTGAAAGAAACATGTTTTCTCACAACACTTCTTTGATTCATTTTGTCCAGCTGTCCACTTTAAGTCTATGTCTATGTCCAACCAGAGCCAGGTGTTGTGTAGTTGGTGCTTTTAATCAGTTTTCAGTTAAATTAATTCAATCAAAGTCTATAACAGTCTCAAAATGTCACTCTGTCCCTTTAAAATCTTTCAGAAAATCGCAAAAGTGTATTGAATTGTATCGTTTCTGAATATCGCAATATATATCGTATCGTGAGATTATTGTATCACTACAGCCCTATTTTGGTTTTACCTTTGAAGATCAGCGTGTTATTTAAAATCTTATGAAGGACCCCCTCGTGGTGTTTCATGACCCCCAGTGGGGCCCCGAGCCCCAACTTTCTGAACGTCTGATGTTTGGGTTCGTCCAGCTGTTTCCAGATCAGAACACACACTCGGGATGAAAAACTCTTTTATTATGAAACAGACTCAAACCATTGCCAGGAAGAAGAACCAACGGGTTCTTCAGGACAA
>JBBPBX010058607.1:0-22045 GCA_038048925.1 Garcialebias charrua | reverse complement strand
CGTCCCCCGATCGGAAGTTTGGAGGTTCGAATCCCGGATCCCCACACCATGTGTCGTTGTGTCCCTGGGCAAGACACTTAACCCTGAGTTGCTCCCGGTAGGACTGGCAGCGCCTTGCATGGCAGCCCACCGCTACCGGTGTATGAATGGGTGGATGGTTGGTATTGTAAAGCACTGGTGCCCTTTGTATGACTCCGTACCCACGAAGTAGCTCTCAGTTTCAAAAAGGTTGGTGACCCCTGATTTAAACCATGTTATCACTTGAGATATTTCATGGAATTTGACAAATTACTCAAGGTGTGCCATTGAAAGTTTGACAATGACACACATAACTGCTATGCTCTTTTTTTCTGGGGGGTGTTTAACCTTTTTTAACCAAGAAGGTCCAATTGAGATTAAAAACTTCTTATTCAATGGAATAATAACAGAGATAGGCAGCAACAAATACAAAACAGTTACCACATCACTAAGATGACAAAATGAAAAATGTCAATTGAAAAACAACAGCTGCAGGTTACGGAGTTAACGATAAGAAGTCTGAAGCCATACTGTTCCTTCCCAATGACACAATCTCGAACCACTGCGTTGACCTTTCTGCTCTAGCCCTGTCTGAAAAACAAAAAGTCACAAATCTGGGAGTGATAATGGATCCTTCCATGAAACTCAACAGCCATGTAAATATGATCGTTAAATCCTGTTTTTTCCAGCTGAGGCGACTGTCTAAGCTGAAGCCCATATTATCCAAAAATAACCTGGAGACAGTAATTCACGCATTTATTACATCTAGGCTTGATTACTGCAATTCACTCCTGTTTGGTATCAGTCAGACCACCATTGCAAGACTACAACTGGTCCAGAATGCAGCAGCCCGATTTTTAACTAGTACAGGCAAAAGAGAGCACATTACACCAGTCTTGGCCTCCCTGCACTGGCTACTGGTTCATCTTCGTATCCAGTTCAAAATTCTCTTCTATGTCTACAAATCGCTGAACAGTCTTGCCCCCACCTATCTCTCTGATTTGATACACCCATATGCCCCACCACTTGCTCTGAGGTCAGCGGACCAGGTACTTTTGACAATCCCAGGGACTCGTCTTAAACGCAGAGGTGACAGGGCTTTCTCTGTAGCAGGCCCAAGACTCTGGAACGAGTTACCTCTGCTTGTCAGACAGGCCCCCTCCCTCTCGGTGTTCAAATCCCATCTGAAGACCCATTACTATTATGTCGCTTTCAACACCAACTGGTCTATGTTTGGTTGTTTTATTTATGATCTGCAATGTTCTTATGTCTATTTTTCTGTATTCATTTTTGTGTGTTGCCTGTTGTTTGTTTGTTTGTACAGCACTTTGGTTGGCCTTGTCGCTGTTTAAAGTGCTCTATAAATAAAATGGTATGGTATGGTATGGTAACCTTAAGTCCTGAAATAATATTTCTATTCCTATCAACTATTTGCCGATGATACAAAAAAAAAATTTTGTGTGTGTTGGAGATGATATGGAACAACTGTTAAAGGATGGAAATGATGAATTGAACCAACTTAAAATGTGTTTTGATGAAAATAAGCTGTCCTTGAACATAAACAAAAATAAAAATAATGTTATTTGGGAACTGTCAATCACATACAGAAATTCAAATATACCGGTAAATAGATGGAGTGAATATTGACAGAGTTCATGAAAACAAATTTCTAGGTTTCATTATTGATGATGATCTCATCTGGAAACCACACATCAGATATTTTCAAAGTAAAGTCTCAAGAAAGATCATCCTTTTAAACAAAGTCAAGTTGGTCATAAAACAAAAATCATTACATGTTCTCTACTGCAGTGTTTTTCAACCACTGTTCCGCGGCACACTAGTGTGCCATGGAAATGATCCAATTTCACTAAACTGGTCTAAAAAGATTTTTGAAAACGAATTAATTATTATTAATTATCTGCGTTCGGCCGTACGCTGCTCTACACCGTTCGTACGCAGAGGCACATGCGTATCCCCGCAGGGCATGTACGCGCAAAGCTCAATTTTTACGACCGCGAATGCAAGCGCGTTGTCGCACAATAAACTGCCCGTCGCCGGACTGTTTTGTATGCGACACAAATGTATTAAGTTTCCCTTCTTCATCCCTGATCTGGACTTTTCTTTTAGTTTTTTTGCCAAAAGTCAAGTGATCGCTTCCTCCTCCGCTGACTCCATGACTGAAATGATGAGGAAATTAATGAATTTGTCACGAGCGAATTAAACTCAGGTCCAACGTGGCTGCACGAGGTTCTGCAGATTTCCTGTCTGATGTGTGGGTTGCAGGACCAGTGCTCCCTGTTTTTAGTTTATTTTTTAGAACTTTTTATTAACATATAAGCACAGAACACCGCTGCGGCAGAAGCTGCCGGCTCTCGCCTTTTTTTCCCACCCGACCTGTCAATGCATTCAGTAGGCGTGTCAGCAAATGAGACGGTACAGTGAGAGTTACATTTTGTTTGGATTTACTTTTACCGGGGACGCAACAACACAGACTCCGTTGTGCTTGGTATGCGGTGAGAAGCTGTTTATTTCATTCCTATTCAAGACACTTTGATAAGAATGACTATATATTTAATATAGGCGGATACAAAGTATCTTTGTTTACAATTTTGGTTGGTGGTGTGCCTCGTGATTTTTTCAATGAAAATACTGTGCCTTGGCTCAAAAAAGGTGGAAAAACACTGCTCTACTGTTTACTAATCTTACCTTGTTTAAGTTATTGTACAGAAATCAGGGGCAATAGTTACAAAACTACACTAAAGGCATATAAACAATACTAGAAAAAAGAGCCATAACAATAATCCATAAGGTGGGATATTTAGAAAGTACTAATATACTCTTTGGTAAATCTAAATTATTAAAGTTCATTGACATAGTTAAACTACAGACAGCTCAAATTCTTTACAAAGGCAAAATTAAACAATTACTGGAAAACATTCAAAACCTGTTTAAGACTGAGGAGCAAATTTACAAAGTATAAGTTAAAGTCAAAGTCAAAGTCAACTTTATTGTCAGATCTGCAATATGTACTGTACAGGACATACACAGGACCGAAATTGCGTTTCTCTCAGTCCCTCGGTGCAACAGTAAACATCTAAACATTGAAACACTGAAACATATAATAATAGACATAAGCATAAAATAGTAAAACTAACACTGTCCTGAGTTTTTTGCATAGTGGTATAAGAGTATGAAAATTTACACCAACTCTAAAACTAAAACATTAAACATTTAATGAACATAATACTGTCCTGAGTTTTTGCATACTAGTATAAAAAAAGAGTATAAAAAGTATAACTAAAATAAACTAAAGGTTTCTAGCATTGACATTTGCAAAGTGGCAAAGCAGCGTATGAGTTAATGTACACAGTATATGTATGAGGTAGTAGTTGATGTTGTTATAGAGGCAAAAAGTGGCATATGCAGTAAGGCACATTGGGCATCCCTAAATAAGACCGTTCAGAGCACACTGTATATGTATCAGCAGTGGTGTAGATATTAGAGTAGTGTAAATGTAAACAGTAGTAATTACATGTAAGCAGTAGTAAAAAAAGTAAACAGTATTAATAAATGTAAACAGAGAATGTAAACAGTATTATGATTATAGGCAGTGATGTAATACAAACATTAGTGCAAGTATGAGAAGTAGTGCAAACTGTATGAGCACATGACCGAGAGTTTAGTGAATAACCCGTTTGATGACACAGAGTCCAGTGTTAAAATCTTTGTGTTTTGTGGTAATGTGTGAGAAAGTTTTAGTGTTAAGGCAGTTCAAATGGGAGGGGGGGCAGAGCAGGCAGAGTGTTTAGCATCCTGACTGCCTGATGAACAGAGCTGTCTCTCAGTCTGCTGGTTCACAGCTAAAGGAGCTGTATGTAACTTTTCTAACAATATATTTTTAACATATTTCTTCACTCTATCACTACCTCCTGACACACTGATTTTAGACAAGTAATCTCTGAAAAAAACTATTGTCCCCTTGCTTCTCTAAAAGCATTTCTAAAAAGCCACAGTGACCCACCGTTAACCAGCCAATAAAAACAGAGTTTGTAACCAGCCAATAAAAACAGAGCTTGAATTTGAATCAGCCAATAAAAACAGAGCTTGAATTTGAATTTCAGCAGAGCAAGGGGTAACAGAGCCATATATGGCTCTGAGGGGGAGGGACCAGAAACGTGTCTCTGTTCAAAATTTTCCCAAGTTCCAGAAATTACATACTGAACCTTTAAGGAGGGAATCACAGATTAAAAATGCAAATTTAGAACTACTAGCAAAAACTTTTGTTTATCAATATGTGGAGTCAAACTGTGGAATAATTTAAATATTGAACTTGGACAATGTCCAAACATAAAACTGTTCAAATCATCATATACAGTAAACACATGATTATTGCTGGATATAATCTATAATATTATTATTCAAATATTGTTGGTGTTTTTGTTATTGATGCTAGTTTTATTTTTATTTTATTTTTTGGTAAAGTTAAAGACATAATTGTTCATCTACTGTAGTTAAATTAAATAAATATTATATTAATGGGTTAACTATTAAATATTGGTTTGAAAGAAAATGAAGATTAAGTTATTACTTGCTGACCAATGTGCTTTAAAATGTTGGAAAAGTGTTCATATAATATACAGTATACATGATAAACATGTTGGTATATAATAAGCACCTCCATAACTTAATACTTTTCTACTTCTTACTTTCAAACATATTAGTTCTTTTATGTGAATGTTTTATTTATTCATTTTAATTAGTCTTTGTTTTGTCTTTTTTCTACTCTTTACAAAATAAACAATCTAAATATGCTTATATAAAGCCTTCAAATTCTAGAGCTCGCAGACGTGTATCAACCACTGAGCCACCAAACCAAACGTCTTCTTCGCTGCCACAGATTTCTTATCAGTTTGAAGCCTCAAGTTAAGTTCATCAGGAAACAGGAAATCAGGAAACTCAAGTCCAATTTTCATTTTTCTTCATTTCAACTTTATTTAACCAGGCATAAATACTAAGAACTAATTCTTCTTTACAGTGCTGATGTGGCAGCGCCAACAGGCACATGTAGAGTCAAGGGAAGGGAAACTGAAAGTTATGCACCATAATTCATGTTCCCTGAAGAAAGGGAATGAGGTGCAACATACTTGATATGGGAATTGCGCCCCCGCGCGATTACCTGAAGGAATATACTCACGCCTTTACAGCTAGGGGCGTCACCGCCGCGCCAGAGGCCCCGCCCTCTGGGTACTTAAGCGGCTTGCGCCCCTCCATCTTTCTCCAAAATTGCACTTCACCGAGCTTTCAGCATTGAAAGGGCCAGATATGTTGCACCTCGTTCCCTTCCTTCAGGGAACATGAGTTATGGTGCATAACTTTCAGTTCCCTTTCAGTCTGGTCTCTCGGTGCAACATACTTGCTATGGGAACGTAATCCATTCACGCCCTTGAAATGCTCAGTAAAATGCATGCTAGAGTGAACGTCTGCCCTTGACCAGCAGGCATCTCAAGGCTACTTTCTACTGTGTGTTAGAAAGAACAGCCTGAGTGACGTCACCCGCGGTAACATCCAAACTGTAATGCTTTGCAAAAGTGTTTAATGAGCTCCAGTTCGCAGCAGCGCAGATGTCTGCAACTGGTACACCCTTGAATAATGACCAGGAAGTGGCCAAGCCCCGAGTGGAGTGAGCGTGCACTCCAGAGGGCACCTGTTGACCTTTGCTACTGTACGCCCTTTTAATGGCCTCAGTCACCCAATGTAAGAGGCGTTGTTTTGATTGGGCCTTTCCGGTAGCAGGTGCTGCAAAGCAGACGAACAGTTGATTTGTTTTTCTCCATTTGGCTGTTCTCTGCATGTAAGTGCGTAAAGCTCTCACGGGGCAGAGAGCCTTCAACCTTTCCTGTTCCTGAGTAAGGACAGGAGCAGGTGGGAAGGAGGAGAGGTCAAAGTCCAGACTCCTATGGTTCAAAGTCAAGACCTTGGGAGTGTATGCGGGATTAGGCCTTAGTGTGACCTTTGACCCATCAGGGGCGAATCTGGTACACATTGGATGTACAGACAATGCATGGAGGTCACCCACGCATTTCGCCGAGCAAAGTACCAGGAGTAGAGCGGTTTTATAAGATAATAAATCTATCTTAACCTCGCTCAGTGGCTCGAATGGGGGGTCACAGAGAGCTCCTAGTACCAGGCCAAGATCCCAACCAGGGGTCAGGGTCCTGCTGGGTGGTTTAGTCTGAAGGACACCCTTCATAAATCTTATTATGATTGGATGTGCTCCAGGTGTCCTGTGTCCCCAGCCTTTGTGACAGGCTGAAATAGCTGATAGGAAAACTTTAATCGTTGAATAAGAACGACCTTTTTCCAGTAAGTCCTGAAGGAAAGTCAGGAGCTGAGCCAAGTCGCATGCATAAGAAATAATATTTCTTTCTGAGCACCAGGCTTCAAAAATACGCCACTTTTGTCAGTATAGAGATTGTGTTGATCAAGCACGGGCATTTTGTATGGTTATTACCACATTTTCCGGCAGGCCTGACACTATCAACTTGTTCTTTTCAGCCAACGAGCTGAGACTTTTGGCAGTTCCTGGCCTAAGTGGCTGTACTACCTCTTCTGGTGACATAGAGGTTGTGAGCCCCTAGGGGTCAACCAGGTTTGGAAGAAGGCCTCCTTGCCGATGTGCCCCCAAGTTGCCCTGCTCAGGGGTAATTGAGGGCAGATGTAACCTGGCATCCTTATTAGACAGGATTGGAGCAGAAAGTCTATTTTCCCCCTCCAAGTTTGGGGTCCTAGGGCTATGAGACGACGAGTCATGTAAACGAGCAGATCTCCTGACTCCAATCCGTTTTCTGGAGTGGTCCAGTTTACTGGTCCTTGGCTTTAATGGAGCATTGGTACCAGGTAAACCAACCGGGGTCTGTGTTTCACCCGTTGGGAGAATTTTGTTTGAAAGCAGATCTGGATCAGCACAGAGAGGGAGGTCACGTGCTGTCTGATTACTGCTTGGACATTGCGTGTCCCTCGTTAATAACAAAGGGCGGCTGCAACGTGAGAACGTGGGGGTGTTCCTTTTGGTTTGGCAGACTTCAGATTATTTGGTGATAAAGAGCCCAGTCCCCTTCGAAAAACAGGAAGAGAGATCTGATTCAACTCTGATTTGTTTTCATCCACAGCAGCCTGAACACAGTTGCTGCTGTGAAGGTGTGAAGTTTGTGGCTGCCTGAGGGCATCTGATGTAGCCCCCCCATCGTTAGACTCTGTCAGCTTGCCTCCCTGAGGTGCGGACATGTCACGTGTTCGTCTGGTTAGTGTATTGGCTGCCCCATCGTTCACAATGGAGCGAGGGCTTGAGCACGTGACCCTCCTCACCTGTCTCCATGAGAGGTGTGGGGGGTGCTTGCAGACGCCTCTGTGTCTGCTTACTGCAGATGAATCAGAGGCACCCTGCTGGGGTTTATTGATTAGGCTAATACCCCGTGGGCCGTGAGGGAGGGGGGGAAAGGCCCCCTCCCTTTATGACGGCTTGCAGGCCAGAGGGACCTGCTTTGCTGAAGATATTTGTGTGTTGTTGTTTTTTTTTTTGAGAGTCAATAAAACAGAGAGGAGCTGTTTCATGAGCTTTATTCGTGCTTATGTGCAATGACGTACATGATTCTATGTCACTCACAGCAGAGAAAGCATGATTTGTGCATGCTGTAAATATACCAGCTTTTTGTACCGTGTTACAAGTAAAGTCTGGACATGAAGGGATCATTCCCAGTACCACGTGGGCGGGTGATCGTGTAATGTGGAAACGTGGACCTGGTTCATCAGGCACGTTTTTGTCTGGTGTCCCGATTCGCCGAGGAGGCCCTGTGTTTGGTCGCCTGGTGGGGAACAAACCTGTTTTTGCTCCATGCGTGCTCGGTGCGAGGTATGCCCGGCGGGGGTCTCTGCCGGGATTCTTCCTCGTATGCTGGCCGCTTCTGCGATGGGGCACGCGTTGCCGAGTGGTGTCGAGACTGCGCAGGTCTGCTTCCAGCAGACTCCCTTAGGAGGTTGAAGCTTCTCCGGGGAATGCCCACCCGGAGAGCTTCCGCCTGTCTGCGTCTTTGGTCCAGCTTGGTCTGAATTCGCTCCAAAGCTTTACCAAATAATCTTGTCGGCTCTATCGAGTGGTGGAGAAAAGGCACCTTTTGTCCCTCCGGGAGATCCGTTAAAGTCATCCAGAGGTGGCGAATCGCGATGACCACTTCCGCCATGCCCCTGCCCTGTGCAACAGCAGCTGTCCCCATCATACGGAGCACAAAGTCTGTTGCTCTGCGGGCTTCGTCCAGCAAGTCGGCGGCCGCCTGCTTGTCTGTTGTTACCTGGAGCTGTTGTAGTTTTTCGGCCAGGTAAGCCTGCATTAACGCGGACGCGTTCATGGCGAGTCCCTGAGCCCTGTAGCACTTCTCGAGTAGAGACGCTGAAGCTCGACAAGCCTTGCTGGGGAGAGTTTGTTTTGTTCCTGATGACTTAGGAGCCAGGTGAGTTGCTAGTGTGTCCTCAATCTGAGGCACGTTAGCTATTCCCAGCTCATCCATCCCATCTACGTCGAGGAACTGTGAGAAGGGAAGGAGCATAGGGGCTCTTGGTTGAGGCCATGTGCGAGTTAGTTCTGTGAGGAAGTCCGGGAACACGGGTATCCTTTGCCTCGTGGCGGCCTGCTGCTTGGAGTAAAAATAGTTTCCTGCCAGCCTCGTGACCTGTTGGCGAGACGGAGGTTCGGGCCAAGGGATGTGCAGCGCGTCCGCTGCTCTGTGGCACAATTCGAACAGAGCAGGGATGGAAAAGTCGGTTTCTGGGAGCACAGGTACCGGGGTCTGGGAGAGATCTTCACCCTGATCTTCTAGTTCCACTTCTGCCTCCTCCGTTGAAAATTTGCCCCAGGCTGAAATCGAGATCTCGTCCTCGTTCATCATGCCTCGGGTGTCGAACTCGACTGTTAGGTCCACCATAGGAGCCAGCACGTCAGGGCTGTCGCCCCATTCGACTCATGTGCTGTCGTGTAGAGCCATGTTCTCTAGCTCCGGCGTGGGAGTGAGGGGCTCTGTGGTGTCCGCGTCCGCTGGTGTTGCTGAGTTGCCCATGGCTTTGGTGACGAAGTCAACCCGATGCCACAGCACCGCATCCAGCATGAGCTGCAATGTGGGCAAAAGTCGGGCGTATCCAGTGCTGTTTTTGCATGAAGCATTCCCAGGCAGACTGGACAGGCCTCGTGGGTGTCCGTTGCTGCGAGGGAGAAACCGCATCCACTGGACAGGCGCGCAAAGTTGGGCTCGCCGTCCCGTTGGTTTTCCTTGGAAGTCTCGCCTTTCGCTTTCCTTTCTCCGGAGGCATGTCCGAGATAAGGCGAGCGAGTCCTTCCAGAATCTTTTTTCTTTTTTCTTGAAATGTCTCCTCCGTCGCGTCGCTTTCGCTGGCTAGCTCGCTAGGAGTTAGCGAAATAGCTTTTTTCTTGTGGCGTAGTTAGCGCCGTCGAGCGAAGCAATCTGTAGAGAGAGGAGAAGAAAATACTTCGGGGTTAAGAGAAATGTGCCGGACTAGCTTTCGCTAGTCCAGCAATACGCAGGAATAATTCTCTGTGCGCTCTGTGCAGGGAGCAAGCTCACCTCAAGTTGAGCGATGAAGCAACAGAGAAGTCCCGCGAAGAGGTAGTTCAGGTTTAGCGAGGTGAAGGGCAAAAAAGAGAAAGATGGAGGGGCGCAAGCCGCTTAAGTACCCAGAGGGCGGGGCCTCTGGCGCGGCGGTGACGCCCCTAGCCGTAAAGGCGTGAGTATATTCCTTCAGGTAATCGCGCGGGGGGGGGCGCAATTCCCATAGCAAGTATGTTGCACCGAGAGACCAGACTGAAAGGGAACAATACAGTTAGGCAAAGCAATAAAGCATAGTAGTCATTAACAAAGAAATTACAAATTGCATTAACAGTTCATTGTCTAAGTTACACAACATTACTGAGCTAGAAAACATTTGAAAGTATCTTTAAAAAATGGCTATTTTTAAAACTAGAATTGAGACAAGTGAGGTCAGACCCAATGTTTTTGAAGATGATTCCAGATGGAGCAGAGGCAAAGCGAGACTTAGTCTTTAGAGTTGTTAACCACAAATACTGAGAGGATCAGTTGTACTTCGAAACTGGTGGTTGCAGTAGATTAGTTAAATATGGAGGTGAATAACCCTTCAATGTCTTATAAACCAATGGATTTCATGGCGAGTTTGGTATGTACAGAAGCCATTTAACAAGAAAGTAGGGATGACTCATGTGTTCTATGAGTATTTGTAACAAAGACATCCATCCATTTTCTTCTGCTTATCCGGGGTCGGGTCGCGGGAGTAGCAGCCTAAGTAGTGAGGCCCAGACTTCCCTCTCCCCAGCCACTTGGGCAAGCTCCTCTAGGGAAATCCCAAGGCCATTCCCAGGCCAGTCGAGAAACATAGTCCCTCCAGCGTGTCCTGGGTCTTCCTCAGGGTCTCCTACCGGTGAGACGTGTCTGGAACACCTCACCAGGGAGGTGTCCAGGAGGCATCCTAACCAAATGCCCGAGCCACCTCAACTGGCTCCTCTCAATATGGAGAAGCAGCAGCTCTACTCTTAAGTCTCGCGTGGATGACCGAGCTTCTCACCCTATCTCTAAGGGAGAGCCCAGACACCCTGCGGAGAAAACCTATTTTGGCTGCCTGTATCCATGATCTCGTTCTTTTGGTCATAACCCAAAGCTCATGACCATAGATAAGGGTAGGAACATAGATCGACCGGTAAATTGAGAGCTTTGCCTTTTGACTCGGCTCTCTCTTCACCTCGACAGACCGGTACCGCGCCCGCTTCACTGTAGACCTATTCGCCCTATCGATCTCTCGCTCCATTTTTCCCTCATTCATGAACAAGACCCAGAGATACTTAAACTCCCCCACTTGGGGCAGGACCTCCTCCCCGACCTCGACCCGGAGAGGGCACTCTATCCTTTCCCGGCTCAAGACCATGGTCTCGGATTTGGAGGAACTGATCCTTATCCTGGCCACGTCACACTTGGCTGCGAACCGCTCCAGCAAAAGCTGTATATCATGACCTGATGAAGCCAATAGGACCACATCATCCACAACAAGCAGTGACACAATCCTAAGGCCACCAAAACAGATCCCCTCAGCACCTTGGCTTTACCTAGAAATAATGTGACACGGACAATAGAAAGATAAATTGTATCCAGCTTCCGAAAGGACACCTTTACAAGCATGTCTGAAAATAACAGTATATCTCCATACTCCAACACAGGTTGAATGTTTTGTTGCATTTTTTTTTTATTTGTGTGTTTTGCAGCCAATGTAAACGAAGACCGATTTTTATATAGATGACCAAGTCTTGCTTTAACCTTAGATTGAAAAACATTAACATGATGTGAAAAGGCCAGTGCACCATCAGTCCAAGTTCCCAAATATGTATAAACTGTTACCTCTTCTAAAATATCACTGTTTACAGTGATGAAGTCCACCGAGGTGGGTATTTTATTGTTTATTGTTTATTCATTTCAAATTTTTAAAAATACAAAAGAACAAAAAAATTACAAAATGATATAGAAAAATAAAGAACAAATTTAAAATGAAAGGAAGCAGAAGAAGAAAATAATCTTATAATATCTGCCCCTTTTTGTAAAAACAAAATTCCATTCAAACAATCAATTCAAACAAAATTTATCCATAAACCATATTTATAACTCATAATAATATAACTAATTTAGAGAGATTTTAAGTATATAACATTTACACATAACTTTTCAACAATCTATTCTTAATCATTTTCTTAAATACAGACATTGACTGTGCAGTTTTAACATCATAGTCCAATCTATTCCATTTACCAATGCCATGTATTAAAGTAAAACGACCCTTTAAACTTGTTCTATATTGTGGTATAACAAAAATATCTTTACCCTTTAAATTATAACAACTTATCCTTTTTACAAAAAGCTTTTGAATATTTGAAGGTAGAGTGTTATTTTGTGCTTTATACAATAGTAAAAAAATATTATATTCCACCAAATCATAAAATCCTAGTAACTTCAATTTATAAAACAATACACCAGATGGATGATGATAATGCGTTCTAGTTATTATCCTTAAAGCTCTTTTCTGTAAAACAAAAATAGGTGTTTTTGTAGTTTTGCATGCTGTACCCCAGATTTTAACACAATAAATTAAATGTGGTAGTATGATTGTACTATACAGCAAAAACAAAGCTTTATCATTAAGTAAGTCCTTTACCTTATATAGTACTGCAATGGATTTAGATATTTTAATTTTAACGGAATTTATGTGTTGCTTCCATGACAATCTATCATCAATAATTACACCCAAGAATTTAATTTCTTTTACTCTACATATTTCAACTCCATTGATGCTGAAAGGAACTTCAGTAGTTATCTTTTTATTACTGAAAATCATATAATTTGTTTTTTAATATTTAGTGATAACTTGTTTAAATTAAACCAATTTTGTATGTTAATAAATTCCTTCTTCATCAATTCCAACATTTGCTCCAAGTTATTACCAGAATAAAAGAATGTTGTGTCGTCAGCAAAAAGAACACATTGAAGGATACATGAAACATCCATTAAATCATTAATATACAAAATAAACAACTTAGGATCAAGTACAGATCCCTGCGGTACACCACAAGATATATCACAAAGGTTAGATCTGTATGGTTCCTCCTCCATGACTGAACCACATAAATTTAGTTTTCTTGGCATTGAAGGACAAAATTAAGTTAGAAAGGGTCTGCTGGATTTTAAGAAAACCACATGCAAGACACCTCACAACCTCATCCGCAGTATAACCAAAAGCATATAAAATAGTGTCATTGGCATATAAATGGATGGAAAATAGACTTTTACTAATAATTTGATAAATATCAAACAGGGGAAAGCTTCCTGTCTCTGCAACATTTGTGCCCTTTTGTGTCCGTAGCCTGAGTTTGAACCCTGCCGCTGTAATTTGTCCGTAGCCTGAGTTTGAACCCTGCCGCTGTAATTTTCAGAGTGCCGCACGCTTTCACACACAAGCAGCTTACTGTGGTCGTTGTTGTTTCATCAGTAGCCCAGCCTGAAAGTTTTTACGCCGATGGTCTTTCTGAGCTGCTAAAGCATCTCATAGCAGAGTTGTCAGGAACTTCTTAGTCTGATTTCTGTAGCAGATGCATTACGATCATGAAGGTTCCCTCTGTACTCCGCAGTTAATGAGATTAAAAAGCCAGCCCTCTGCAGTCCAACTCGTTGCTTCAACACAACTCAGTGTGTTTAAGACGCCTTAAGCATCATATTATATGTGAACAAATAATCACTTTGTCAAGCTTTTTGTCTCAAGCTTTAAGCTGCATTACTGGCTTATCAGCACCTGCACTGAGCATGATCTAACTGGGAATTAAAAGATGCACAAATGTCAACTAGAGTTATCTGTTAGACAGATTTAAACACTTTGCAACTGAAATAAATGAGTTTAATGTGTTTGAAAGGTCACCACTGTGTCAAACTGAAATTTTGACTTCATAACCGCCCCATTTGGTTCAGATTTTTTTGGGATGCATTAGGTTCAATATTTAAATTTGTGTTTTTTTTCTTGTTTACTGAATTTCTGAAGGAATTACTACTTTTTAAATAATGCTCTTAATGCACTGGTAGACTTAGAAAAACACAAGCGGCTTACTTAAGCTTCTTTAATGTTTCCTTTTTTTTTTTCAGAATAACTGAAAGCCCAAAGCTGAAGTAACATTTGTACCTTCCATGTGCACACGCCTCCAAATATTAATCAAATAATCATTTGGAACATAAACGTCTCTCATATATATAAAAATAATTTAATCTGTTACTTTTCATTTAATTGATATTGTTAAAAATATTCCTAAAACTATACAGTTTCCCTTGTTCCAACATATTTAATATATTTTGTACCCCATACTAAGTGTGTTAAACCTTTTTTTATATATATATATATAAAAAGTAGGTTAGTGTTTTTTAAAGTTAAAAACAAAAGCACTTCTTTTGTAAGGTGTAAATAGTGTATTTTATTTTCAGTTCTAACTTTGTTCACACATTTTAACACAGTAAAACTATCAAGGCAGTAATACAAGTATAAAATATGTAGAGCCAGGTGAGGCGCCATCAGTTCTGATGGTGGTCTGTCCTGCAGACCTGCAGTGAATTTAAAGACAAACCACCTGAACCTTTTGTCAAATAAGACCAAGTCCATCCACATCCTGCTTGGTTCTGGTCCACCTCACTGACCCATGGACCAACAAAAACAACTCGCATTTAACAAATAAAAACACAACTGAACTTCTTTTCTTGTTTCTTGAAGATGCTTCACTCCTTTAATAACACCTTTAAAATATTCTGTGTTCTGGATGAATCTGCACCAAAAACTGAAAGATTAAAGAAAAATTGGGAAATTGCATTTCCTGCAAAAATGCAGTGTGAATCCTTATTGCAGAAGAACTTGCTGAAAAACTGCTGAAATTAGCTAAATACATGCTGAAATAGAGGAACAAGTCTAACTTAGTCAGAGTCAGAGATTCTTTATTGTCATTCGCACCACATGTGGTACATGTGATGAAATGTGTGAATTGACAGAAGAAAGCAGAAAAAACACATTTGCTGAATTAGGTTTTAATAAGCCGACGTGAGAACAGAAATTAGGAAATTGGCAACCCAAAAAAAAATAAAGAAATTCACTAAAAATTGTTGAAAAGTAGCAGAAAAGGCACAGGAAAGGCACAAAAAGTTTAAACTACCCAGAAGGAAGTGGAAAGAGCTGAAATTGTCTAAAATGTGGAATTAGCTGAAAAAGCTAACTTTAGCACAAATCAGCTAAAGAGTAGCTGAAATTAGCAGTTTATTAGGCTGAATATAGCAGAGATTACCACGAAAACGTTGAATTTATCTGAAAACTTGCTAAACTTAGGTAGCTGAAAAGCTAGAACAAGCTTAAATTAAAAAAGGCGTTCAATACAGGATCAACTGGACTTTAACTTAAATTAGTAGAAGAAAGCAGAAAGAACACGTTTGCTGAAAGAAGCAGAAATGAGCACAAAAAGTGGAAATTATCTGAAAAAAGCTTAAATTAGCAACAGCAATAAAAAAACTGCTGGAAAGTACATTGTACTAAAAAGGCAGATAAAAGCTTAACTTACCAGAAGGAAGAGAGAGCACATTTTTGCTGAATTAAGCTGAAAAAAGTTGAAATGAGTGCAAAAAATGTGGAATTAACAGAAAAAGCTTAAATTAGCATAAACAGCTATTCAGTAGCTAAAATACTTTGTAGTAAAAAATTAAAAAATGCTGAAACTTTCAGAAATATGGTGAAAGAAGCATAAGAAGATGAAATTAGCGGAAAAAAAGTTAGAAGAAACACAAAAATGTTGTAGTTAGCAGAAAGAACCTGAAAGAAGGAGAAAACCATCTGGGAAAAAAAAACTGAAAGTAGCTGAAGACAGTTTAAATTTGCACTAGGAAGCTGAAAGAAGCTGAAGCAGAACACAATGTGAAAAGTGCGGTAAAAGGTTGTAAACAGATCTATATGTAAAATGAGCTCTATTAAATTTCTATGAAAAAAATGGCAGAAAAGGCTAAAATTTTCAAAAAGCCAAAGTTGCACCAATACCAAAAGTCATAGCAGGATTGTTCTGAAATAGCTCAACGTTTTGATTTATGATTTGTTGAAATTGCTTGAAAACTGCGGGACGAGAATCATTCCAACAAACGTTTGGAAGAAAAATAGATCACGGTACTGTAGTGTGAATGCTTCATAAATGTTCACACTATTGACCCAAACTGTTGAACATAATTCAAGATTTATTTTCGTTTTTCATCAACAATGAAGATCAGAACCAACAGTTTGTAGGAGTTAAGATGTTCAACAGCTGGCGAGAACATAAATTAAGAAATTAACATCTGCACTAAAATTAGCAAAACAGTAACAAAAACAAAAAATGGCTAAATAGCAGCAAAAATCCTAAACTAGCAAAACCAGGCTGAAATGAACCCAATACTGTACTAACGTTATGCTAAATTTACCAAATAAGTTAAAACATCTACTAAAAGGTAAGATTATAACAAAAAGCTAAATTTAAAAAATTGCTGCTATAAATTTAAATTTGCAAGATTAATGCTAAAATCAACCAAACTGTATCAGACACAAATTTAGAAGGGGAAAAAACAGGCTAATTTATTAATTTTAATGTTTTTATTAACCTTTTATTCAAGCAAGCAAGTTCCACCGAGATACAGATCTCTGTTCCAGAGGCGGTCCGGCCCAGACAGCAGTCCAACGCGCTAAAAGCAGTAATGCAATTACCGTATGCTATTGTTATGCTTTTTCATTTTTTTATTTTTAGTTAAAAAGCTAAATATAGCATAACAAGAAAAAAGAGCCATAATGCTGAAAAAGCTTTTTAAAAGAAAATAAAGATCTTAGTGTCATCTCTGTTGTAAAATGTTCTGTAAATGTGTAATTAATGTTAAATATTTGTAAAATTATAGACGTTCCAAAGACTAAAAGTTATAGCACACTGTCGGATTCAAAGTTTTGATTTATGAATGGTTAAAATAACACGCAAGCAGAATTAAATTAAATGTTAGCCAAAAAAGTACACAACAAATTTTGAGCAGAAGAGCAATAAATAAAGAATAATAGTAACTACTGCACAACGTCATGACAAGAAGAGAAATTAAAAGTTTGTAAAGGTTTCTGTGTGTTACCTAAATTCATCAGCACCAGATTGAAGTTTCATCTTGGACCAAACCCACATCTTGACCATGTGGCTTATCCCCCATTTATTGAACAGGAAGTCTGATCAATATGGCTGAGTATAACTGATGTTTAGACTAATAAGCATTTGATCTGAAACAGATTTTGCAGCGTCTCTCAGTTACTCATAAAATGGCTTCAGTTGACAAAAAGGATGAATTTCACATTTAAATTGTTTTAATTGTTTCATGTGTGTTTCTTACTTTTAGATGTACTTGTAACTTAGTAGAGGCTCTAATCTGAAAATGAGTTCATTTTATGACAAACACAAATTTGATATAAATAGTATTTTAAACATATTAATCCAGTTTAGGAACAGTATCATCCTTATGAATGGAACAGCATATACTGTATGAGCGATTCTTCCAAACTGGTGGCCAAAATTTTATAGTTCCAACAAATTTTCTTCAGAATGAGCTGTAGGAGCACATACTGTATATCTAGTCAGACTAGCGATGCAAACTTGAGGTTTAGAAATCCAACAATTTTTTTTTTTTTTGCTGTATGATGTATGGTATACAGTAATGTTTTTTAAGTATTCTTTGCTGTTAGTGTAAAATAGATGAAAAATAAGATTGGTCAAACGACATCTGGTCAATTTTGTTTTGGTTTCTCTTAACCATTAAGAAAATCACTGGGTTATAAAATAATGAAACTCATTCTTGCCTTGATGCAACAAACAAAACTGAGCCTTGAAAATTTGATAGTAAAAATATGCATATGATTACTAGACTTTTGACTGAGTGCTTTCTGCATTAGATCTGTTTGCAACTGTAGATTGTAGTCCGTGTCTAAACCATGCACTCTAGAAGGCTATACATGTTAAGTTTTATTTTTTAATCTAGTGAATTATTCTAGCTTTTCTAGGTACATCTTAGATGGAGCACAGAAATGCAACCAGCTAGTGGGGTAGCTGTAGCTGAGTGGTTAAAGCAGTCATCCTCCAATGGGAGAGTTGGGGGTTCGATTCCACCAGCAGTCACAGGCTGAAGTGTCCCTGGGCAAGACGCTGAACCCCTCATTGTCTCCGACGTGTGTCCCATCGGTGTATGAATGTGATCTAAAGCTCTCTACAGATTCAGATTAGCTTTGTGTTGATCTAGTAGAGTGCTATATGAATGGGAAAATGAGGGCACAGATTGTAATGTAAAGCTCTTTGAGTATCTTTACTAGATAAAAAGGTGCTATGTAAGTACAATCCATTTACCATAGCCATATGGACAATGTGTATGAGTGGCTCACTGCTGAACATTCATGTGTGAAACTAACAGAACTGTACAGTAGAGGGTTGTACATACATGTATATGTGTTGAATGGTGATGGGCACTTGACTGTTTTGCTTTCAGAATCCAAAACCCAGCCCGATCCACCTGCCCTGTCAAGTGGTGGAAGAATGAGGAAAGAGAATAAGGCTGACTTGATGTCTTGTCTGGAGGGTGATTCTCAGTACATTGATTGTATGTGTGTACAAGAATTCAATGTGAAGATTCTTGATGGAACAGTTATCATTAATGTGAAAAAGTCAACTACTGCATTGAACCCTATACTATTCTGACAATGAACTCATCCCTTACATTATATCTGAACTTCAGGAGGCAAACAGGATAAATAATGTATTGGACAAGTACTTTGTATATTAAAAGTAGCCTCAAGGATGAGACTCTGGAGTGAAGAGGAACAAAGAGTTCAGTGACGTGTAGAAGACGAGGTATCATCTCAAAGAACTGACTTGCTTTCCTTTGCAATGATAATAAAACAGCTACTTCACTACCTGAAACTAAGCACTCTTGATGTAGGCTAGAAGGAGCTGTACATTGCATATGATGATGTGTTCAAGGCTAACATCCAAAGTGCTGGGATGGAGAGATGCACACACAATGTGGCTGCTGCATGCCAAGCATACAGCTGACAGAACATCGCAAAATATTGTTGCACACAGTAAACATTGATGTGGTTGCCTTGGCAGTAGCCATGGTACAGAAAATAGAAGCCAAGTTGTGATTGGCCTTTGGTGTTGCCAAATCATACCATCTCAGCTCTGCAAATACAACCAGCACCAGGACTGGAAAAATGGCAAAATCTTTATTTTTTCCCACTCATTCACTGGATCTGATTCTATATCAGAATTTGAAGGGAACGGTTTAAAAAATCTGCCTGTGAGCTATGGGAGGTATTTGATATTACTTGAGTCTTTACCCAACTTTCTCAATACATAAAGCACATCACCTCAGATATGTTTGCGACACTGGAGTGGTTTGTCATTTTGTTGTACTCTAGAATACTGGAGGAGACAGGTGTAAGCATGGCTCACCAAAAGCTAGTTGCCAAAGGTACCAAGTCCTTGGAAAAATCTCCAAACCAAGAAGCAGTCAGGAAGCATATCAAGTACTCAGTGTACCAGTCATTAATTTGGGGTCAATCATTGAGCCTTAAAGACAGTGTAAAGTGAATTTCAACATTTTCTTCAATAAACATTATAAATGTCATAATTGTAATCTTGTAAATGAGTAAAAAGTCTCAAAATTGTAGCTCAATTAATTTTGGAGTTATAGAGCAAACTGTGTATAAACATATTTCTGTTTCAGGATTTTTTAGGCGTGTTTTAAATGTGACCGCGTTTCGTCACGCGGTCTTCTTAAGTATAGCCCCACCCCCTGCAGCTCCAGCCGTATAAATTCACCTCGGTGGAGCCGTTCACTCGCGAATCGCAGATAGCATCAGATAGCAATAGCATAGATATTTTGTTCATTGTTAGCTAGCTAATCAATTATGCCTCGTTCGTGCATCTTCCCTGGATGTCGCAATGGTCAGGGCACCCGTACAAATCATAACATGTTTTTATACCGCGTGGTTTTATACCGAGTATCTGTAATGCCTGGATAGGTCAATGGATAAAGCGCTTGCCTTCCGTCCCAAACCCCACGGGTTCAATTCCCGCATGGTACAACTCTTTTTTTTTTTTTTATTCATTCCAGATTAAAAACACACAAGAAAACTATTTACAAAAACAGCGTAACTCTTGGAAAAAGTAGCTGCTGTTACAGACAGAACTCAGATAAAAACAGAGCAGGTTTACTGGCTCTGCTGTCTGCCTCTCCACACACAGCTCAGCTGCAGGCCGCAGTACTGCGCTGAAACCACGCCCACGCGCTGACACGCCCCCACAGTTTCAGACCAAGGGAAAATTATGTTTTTTCATGATTTTTGAGACTTAATTTTATAAGGAAAACAATGTTTTTAATCAGTCAGATTTATATGGGTGATTAATAACACATATTTATGCCATGTGACAAACTAAAAACACACATTTAATTTCTCTTTACACGGTCTTTAAGACTAAAGAAGTCACCTTCACCTGGGGAAGTGGAGATGGGCACAAGTTGAAGATCATTGGACGCCTTTGCAGTCAGAGCTACCTGAAAGCCTCCGAGGCTTGTAAAGAACTTATTCATTCAAGCAAATTCTAATAGTTTTATTTATATATCAAGTGGCACATTAAGGCCAACCATAATGCTCTGCTTGTGAAAATAAATCAGTTGGGTATCACCTCAACACTCATTCAATAATTCTGAGTACCACAATGCCAAACAGGACAAGGGGGAAAAAATTAAATGAAAGAAAAAAAAATTGTGGTCAATCACTGGTCCCTAGACTAAAGAAAGTGCTTTCACCTGGGGAAGTGGAGATGGGCACAAGTTGAAGATCATTGGAGACCTTTGTGGTCAGAGCAACCTGAAAGCCTTCAGGGCTTGTAAATAACTTATTCATTGTGGATGGAAGGCATGCTGAAATGCTGCAAGGCCTTCCTTGCACTGCTTTGTGTGCCTGTTGTGGAACATGCAGTAGGCAAGACCTGTAAACATGTGAAGCAGATAGTTTGTACTTTGTATGAGGAAACCTGCTGTCAGGTTTTAGTATTGCAATGATTTATGTAAATACCAGTTTTGACTGTCTTTAGTCTGATATAGTTAAGTATTTTGTTGTATTGTGAATGCTACCTAATCAACAATAGGATTAGTAAGAGCTATTAGTAAGAGCTATTCCACTTCTTGTATTGTCACGGCAATCATATAACTTAATTTTCCATTCAAAACGTCTGTAAAATGGATTCTATATGTAGCCTCATATGTCTGGCAATCCTTAAATGTGTACTTTGTACAAAAAAATGCATTGTTTAATGTAGCAAACAAATATCCATCCATCCATTATATTTTACCCACTTCTTCCTTTTTGGGTTGCGAGGGTCACTGGTGTCCATGTCCAGCCATCACTGTGCGAGGGGCGGGGGACACCCTGGACAGGTCTCCAGTCCATCACAGAGACACACAGAGACAATAATAATAATAATAATAATAATAATAATAATAATAATAATAATAATAATAATAAACTTTATTTGTATAGCACCTTCCTACAATGCCTTGCATTGACCAAGGTGCTTAACAGGACAGAAAATATAAAAACTGGTACAACAAATCAGTGAAAATAGAATAAAAAAACAACAGCAATAAAAGGAGGCAATGGAAATAAAAATGCTACATACTAAAATACCAAAGTAATAAAAGTTACACACTGAAAGCTTTTTTGAACAAGTGGGTCTTCAGTCTGGTTTTGAACAGAGTCAGATCAGAGGTGGCACGCAGCTCAAGGGGGAGACTGTTCCAGGCTTTTGGGCCGGCAACAGAAAATGACCGGTCTCCCCATTGTTTGTACCTTGAGCGAGGCACCTCCAGCAGGTGTTGACTGGCAGAGCGTCAAACGAGACAAACTCTCTCACGTACACCTAGGGACAATTTAGAGGTACCAATTAGCCTAGCATGCATGTTTTTGGTCTGTGGGAGGAAACTGGAGTACCTGGAGAAAACCCACACATGCATGGAGAGAACATGCAAACTCCACCCAAAAAGGTCCCCAACTGAGATTCGAACTAGGGTGACCTGCTTGCCGAGAGGCAGCAGCTCTACCAACTGTGCCACCGTGCCGCCCGCAAACAAATATATGAATATGGAAAAAGTCAGTGTCTTTGCGATATTTGTATTTTGACCTCAAACTGTCCATATAGCCTTATTGTGTGTAAGATGCATGATTTAATGAATGACATTCATATCATACAAATGTAACAAACCTAAATGCATTATGAAATAAAAGAGTATTGTCTGTATTTACACAAAATATATGTCCTTAGTAAGTGGTCAGTCATATTTTAGAGGGTGTT
>JBBPBX010058606.1:8149-22045 GCA_038048925.1 Garcialebias charrua | reverse complement strand
GGAGGTGTGAAAGTTGTGGCTGCCTGAGGGCGATTGATGTAGACTCCTTGTCGCTAGTATTGTTGTTGAATTTTTGGTTCCAGCTCTGGTCACAGACTTCACGGTCCTCTGTTCCTACCTGATCCTACCCTTCCTGTTTTTGCCTGCCTGCCTAAAATCTTAGTTTGAGAGTTTTGCCGCCACGTCGGCTTTTGTTTTGTGTTGTTTGGAAAATAAATAAGTTTTAGTTTAAAACATCTCATGCTTCATCATCTTGCCTGCTTTTTGGGTTCACACCAAAACGGATCGTGACAGAATGACTGAGCCAACTGAACCCAATGGTAAGATGATTACCTTATTCGAGTTTTTTGCTCGTGAGGCTGAGAAGACTGCCCGGAGGGAGAGAGAGGAGGAGAGCTCCTATCCACCTCAGTGGCTTCATGAGGAACCTTCAGAGGAGGAACCAGACACTGACGAGGAGTACTGGTTCCGCCCTGCTCCAAGCTCACGCCACCGAGGACAGAGGAGTCGACGACGGTCTCAGCTTGGCTCTCGCTCGCAGGAGGAGCGAGGGGGGGTGCTGCTGGAAGGGCAGTACAGCCCTGATTCTCCAGAGGTGCAGGAACGTTGGCAGGCTTATGTGGAGGCAAGGTACCTACGTTCGCCCAGCCATGAGGAGGTCCAGACGGTCGCTCCTCACACCTGCCTGCCTGAGGGGGTCACTTCACCGGCTCTCTTGACTCCTCCACCACCTGCTGGAGCTTTGGCTCCTCCACCCCCCACCTGTCTGACTTCTCGCCACCGCAGAAGGAGAGGTCGCCGTGGGACCCAAACCGTCTTCCTGTCCGAGTCACCCATCCCTGCTCCTGAGGCTCCTCAGACCTCGACGTTGCCCGCTGCCGCCGCAGGGGCTCCACAGACCTTCATGTCGCCCGCTGCCGCCGCAGGGGCTCCACTGACCTTCATGTCGCCCCCTGCCGGCGCAGGGGCTCCACAGACCTTCATGTCGCCCGCTGCCGCCGCAGGGGCTCCACAGACCTTCATGACGCCTGCTGCCGCCGCAGGGGCTCCACAGACCTTCATGTCGCCCGCTGCCATCGCAGGGGCTCCACAGACCTTCATGACGCCTGCTGCTGCCGCAGGGACTCCACAGACCTTCATAACGCCTGCTGCCGCCGCAGGGGCTCCACTGACCTTCATGTCGCCCACTGCCGGCGCAGGGGCTCCACAGACCTTCATGACGCCCGCTGCCGCCGCAGGGGCTCCACTGACCTTCATGTCGCCCGCTGCCGGCGCAGGGGCTCCACAGACCTTCATGACGCCCGCTGCCGCCGCAGGGGCTCCACTGACCTTCATGTCGCCCACTGCCGGCGCAGGGGCTCCACAGACCTTCATGTCGCCCGCTGCCGCCACCGCAGGGGCTCCACAGTCCTTCACGTTGCCCGTTGCTGCCACAGAGACCACTGTTATTATCCAACAGATCGAGAGACTGCTTAATGCTGCTACCAAAAACCCTGATCCCCATTATAAACTCAAGACATATTCCATCATGGAGCATTTAATCACAACTAGTGGTTTCACGCCAAACCCAGGCCTCACTCAACTTTTGACTTTGGTTAAGACTGCAAGAAGAGAAGTAGCCTCCTTATTGTCTACTGCTGAGCCTAAATCCTCCATGTCAACTGCTGAAGAGGAGGTCCCACAGCTAGAGGAGGCCCCACAGCTCTTCACGTCGGCTGCTGAAGAGGAGGCACCACAGCTCTTCACGTCGGCTGCTGAAGAGGAGGCCCCACAGCTAGAGGAGGCCCCACAGCTCTTCACGTCGGCTGCTGAAGAGGAGGCCCCACAGCTAGAGGAGGCCCCACAGCTCTTCACGTCGGCTGCTGAAGAGGAGGCCCCACAGCTCTTCACGTCGGCTGCTGAAGAGGAGGCCCCACAGCTCTTCACGTCGGCTGCTGAGGAGGAGGCCCCACAGCTCTTCACGTCGGCTGCTGAGGAGGAGGCCCCACAGCTCTTCACGTCGGCTGCTGAGGAGGAGGCCCCACAGCTCTTCACGTCGGCTGCTGAGGAGGAGGCCCCACAGCTCTTCACGTCGGCTGCTGAGGAGGAGGCCCCACAGCTCTTCACGTCGGCTGCTGAGGAGGAGGCCCCACAGCTCTTCACGTCGGCTGCTGAGGAGGAGGCCCCACAGCTCTTCACGTCGGCTGCTGAGGAGGAGGCCCCACAGCTCTTCACGTCGGCTGCTGAGGAGGAGGCCCCACAGCTCTGTGCCATGGGTTCTGATCCCGTCACTGAGGCCTCATCGTTGGCACCCAACCACGTATCTGCTGCGGCAGGACTCCCATCTGGCTCAGCAGCTGCCAGCACCGCCCCTTCTGGCTCAGCAGCTGCCAGCACCGCCCCTTCTGGCTCAGCAGCTGCCAGCATCGCCCTCTCTGACCCACTGGCTGCCAGCATCGCCCTCTCTGACCCACCGGCTGCCAGCATCGCCCTCTCTGACCCACCGGCTGCCAGCATCGCCCTCTCTGACCCACCGGCTGCCTTCATCGCCCTCTCTGACCCACCGGCTGCCTTCATCGCCCTCTCTGACCCACCGGCTGCCTTCATCGCCCTCTCTGACCCACCGGCTGCCTTCATCGCCCTCTCTGACCCACCGGCTGCCTTCATCGCCCTCTCTGACCCACCGGCTGCCTTCATCGCCCTCTCTGACCCACCGGCTGCCTTCATCGCCCTCTCTGACCCACCGGCTGCCTTCATCGCCCTCTCTGACCCACCGGCTGCCAGCATCGCCCTCTCTGACCCACCGGCTGCCAGCATCGCCCTCTCTGACCCACCGGCTGCCAGCATCGCCCTCTCTGACCCACCGGCTGCCAGCATCGCCCTCTCTGACCCACCGGCTGCCAGCATCGCCCTCTCTGACCCACCGGCTGCCTTCATCGCCCTCTCTGACCCACCGGCTGCCTTCATCGCCCTCTCTGACCCACCGGCTGCCTTCATCGCCCTCTCTGACCCACCGGCTGCCAGCATCGCCCTCTCTGACCCACCGGCTGCCAGCATCGCCCTCTCTGACCCACCGGCTGCCAGCATCGCCCTCTCTGACCCACCGGCTGCCAGCATCGCCCTCTCTGACCCACCGGCTGCCAGCATCGCCCTCTCTGACCCACCGGCTGCCAGCATCGCCCTCTCTGACCCACCGGCTGCCACCATCGCCCTCTCTGACCCACCGGCTGCCTTCATCGCCCTCTCTGACCCACCGGCTGCCTTCATCGCCCTCTCTGGTCCAGCGGCTGTCAGCATCGCTCTCTCTGGCCCGGTTCTGCCCTGCTTCGGACTCTGGCCCGGCTCTGGACGTCCGCCTGACCTTTGGCTTCGCTCTGGAAGGTCCCCGGGACGTCCGCCCGGTCCGCCTGACTTTTGGCTTCGCTCTGGAGGGTCCCCGGGACGTCCGCCTGACCTTTGGCCTCGCTCTGGACAGCCCCCGGGCTGTTCCTTGTTTTGCACGTAGCCCAGGGCCTTTTATGTGTATTCGTGTTTTGGTTTTTCCTTGCTCCCAGGTTTGGTCCTGTCGGTTTTTTGTTTAGGTTTTTTGCCCTCTGTCTGTGTTTGCCCCCTCCCCCCGCCCTGTTCTGGCTTGGGTTCCTGTTTTCTGGATGGTCCGTCAGGATGCCGGACCTTAACGGGGGGGCTATGTCACGTTCTGCGGCCCCGCTGACCCTTTAGGCCCCGCTGACCCTTTAGGCCCCGCTGACCCTTTAGGCCCCGCTGACCCTTTAGGCCCCGCTGACCCTTAGGCCCCGCTGACCCTTAGGCCCCGCTGACCCTTTAGGCCCCGCTGACCCTTTAGCCTGACCTTTCCCCTAGCTTGACCCTTCCTATTTAGTTCATCCCAGTGTCATCCCAGTAATGCTTGTCACCCTCCTCTGCTCCTGTCTCTGCTCCTGTCTTCTGACCCTTCCTATTTAGTTCATCCCAGTAATGCTTGTCACCCTCCTCTGCTCCTTTCTTCTTGCACCATGCTTTCCCTGTTTATCCCTTCCTATTTAGTTCATCCCAGTAATGCCTGTCACCCTTCTCTGCTCCTGTCTTCTGACCCTTCCTATTATGTTCTTTGTTCTTCTGCCCTTCTGACTTCTGTTCTGTTCCTTGTGATTTGTTTCTGCTCCTCATGTCATTGTTTGTTTTTTCCTACTGTTTTGCTTTTCAGCAGTCTGTCTTTCTCACAGCCACCCCTGTCAGTCAACTGTTCACCACACCCCTTCTGCCTTCAACTTAGCAATCAGTGTTCATTCCTTCCACCTGTTTCCTTCCACCTGTTAAGCTCAGCATTTAAAGATCCACTGACGTGATTTTTCTACTATTCATCAAATTGCTCAAAATATATATATTTTATCATTTAAATATGTTAGTTTTTGCAAACAAAATGATAAATCACTTTAATTTTGCTTTAAAAGTGATTTTGAACTTCAAGCCGTGTTTAATCATGGGAAATCCGTTTACACCTGAACGCACCATCTGTGACGTAATGTCCAGAGTGAGAGGCAGAGGGCTCCAGTCTCTTCAATAGCGGACATTTTAAAACTTGACTAATTTATCAATCTAGGTGAAGATTTGAGCTATTTGTCTTCATTTTGGGAAGCAGAAAATAGTTTGGGTGATGGAACAAGAAACAACAGGATCTAATTTAGGTCTGATGCTGTATCAGACTGACCTTCATGTGGAGCTGCGCACACCGTGACAAGCTCAGAGCTCTGCCTCAACTCTGGACATTACATCACAGATGGTGCGTTCGGGTGTAAACGGATTTCCCACGATTAAACACAGCTTGAAGTTCAAAATCACTCTTAAAGGTGATTTATCATTTTGTTTGCAAAAACTAACATATTTAAATGATAAAATATATATATTTTGAGCAATTTGATGAATAGTAGAAAAATCACGTCAGTTGATCTTTAAGCTCCTGCCAGCCACTGCAGTTTGCTCAGTCATTGTTGTTGAATTTTTGGTTCCAGCTCTGGTCACAGACTTCACGGTCCTCTGTTCCTACCTGATCCTACCCTTCCTGTTTTTGCCTGCCTGCCTAAAATCTTAGTTTGAGAGTTTTGCCGCCACGCCGGCTTTTGTTTTGTGTTGTTTGGAAAATAAATAAGTTTTAGTTTAAAACATCTCCTGCTTCATCATCTTGCCTGCTTTTTGGGTTCACACCAAAACGGATCGTGACATCATGACAATCTCTGAAGTGTGAGACCATGTAGTATAACAATAGGCTATATGGCTGAAGATCATGGCATGCATGTAAGCCTTTGCTGATTCTGTTGTCAGAGAAGGTCTTATATGTTTGAAGTTTGCCAGATTAAGTTTAATTATATGTGAAATTCTCTTTACATGTTGCTTGAAATTTAGATTGGAATCAAAAATGACTCCGAGGTATTTAAATTGTTCAACCACATCTAATGTCTCGCCATTGACCAACACAGATGGATGCCCATCATCTGGTGGCAGCCGAGAGAAAAACATACAGACTGTTTTTTTAGTGTTGAGATGTAAACAAGAGTCCTGGAGCCAGTGAGACACCGGCATCATGGCACTAGAAAGCACAGCAGCAGCTTCATTTTTTGTTTTTCCATGAACATACAATACAGTATCATCTGCATATAATTGCATTTTTACAGTTTTGCAAACATTTGGCAAATCATTAACATATAGGCTAAATAAGATTGGTCCCAGTATTGAGCCCTGTGGGACTCCAGCTGAGCAGGTAAGAAAGGTAGATTGTGAGTTTTCTATTTGTACTGCTTGTTTTCTATCAGACAGATATGATTTCATCCAGCAGAGGGCACTATTAGAGAAATTAAAATGAGTTAGTTTAGCAAGAAGAATGTTGTGGTTGATTGTGTCAAAAGCACGTTTCAGGTCAAGGAACACAGCACCCACAAAGCCGCCCTGATCTAGAAGCTGTTTTAGATTTTCCAGAAGGTAACAGGTGGCTGTCTCTGTAGAGTGATACTTCCTAAACCCGAATTGCATGGGATGGAGAGAAGTTGGGCTTTCATTTAAATGCTCTGTTAACTGCAGAGCAACCCATTTCTCTGCAATTTTCGAAATGATTGGCAAAATACTTATAGGACGATAATTCTCTGGTTTTGTTTTGTCTCCTGTCTTAAACACTGGGGTAACCCTGGCAATTTTCCATGTGGATGGCACTACTCCGTATTTAATCGATTGGTTAATTATATGTGCAATTGGACTTGCAAGTGCTTCTTTATGAAGCTTTAAAAATGACTTGTCAGGCCAAACATGTCTCTAGCCTTTGAGCCTTTTAGAGATGATATAGTTTTTATAACTTCAGTGACAGAGATTTCTTGTATACTAAATACTGGTTTATTGACATCTAGAGATTTATGTGGGATGTCAGGGTGTTTGAGATGCATTGTTAATTCTTCAATTGAACTAATAAAAAATGAATTAAACATATTAACAATTTTGCTTAAGTCATCTGTCAGTGCACCATTTACCTGAAGCTGTACATTTTTGAAATTATCAGTATTGTTGCGTCCCAGTAGCTTATTCAAATTTTCCCATATCACTTTCCCATTTCCATTTGCTCCTTTTATAATGTCAATGTAGAAAATAGCTTTTGCTTTACGTATGTGTTTTATCACTTTATTCCTCAGTGATGTAAAAATCTGACGATCAGTTGTAATTCCTGTACTCAAGGATTTCTTAAAGGCTCTATCTCTTTCTTTTATCAATTTTAAAATTTTATATTTAATAATAGCAATGATTCTGAAGGGACTGCCAGAATCATACAAGCCTTTTGCTATTTACACGACACAGAGCAGTGAAGAATTGACGTTCACCCAGTTCAAGAGCAGACTCCGAAGCTATGAAGCGACAGAAAAGTTTGAAAGCAACCTAAAGGCAGATAATGTAATGAAAGTGGACATGACAACTTTAAACTGTTACAACTGCGGCCTGCGCGAGCACGTGGCCAAAGACCGCCGCCAAAATGCCGCGCCTTTAAACTGTTACAACTGCGGCCTGCGCGGGCACATGGCCAGAGACTGCCGCCAAAAGGCCGAGCCAAAATGGTGCAGCTACCACAGAAGCACAACCCACAGTGACCAGACATGCAGAAGAGGACCGAGACGAAAGGATGAGGCCAAGCAGACGTCAGACATGCAGGACAACCACGAGGAGGACTGGGCCATGGTGTCCAAAGCCAGCTGGAATCATCTGCCCCGCAACATCAAGCTAAATGGAATAATGGTGGACTGTGGAGCAACATCACACATCATTACTGATGAAGAGCTGTTCACGAGAATTGACAAGACTTTTGATCCAAGCAGACACTACATGGAACTGGCAGATGGAAAGAAGATGAACAACGTTGCACTAAAACGTGGTGATGCACGAATTGAACTGTTGAACTCAAAGGGGAGGTATGTTAAAATTACTCTGAAAAATGCTTTACTCATCCCATCCTACCCACAGAGCATATTTTCTGTGATATCAGCTACAGCTAATGGAGCCAGTGTAACATTCACAGATGGACAAAATGAACTACTGGGTAAGGATGGTACTGTGTTCCCTATTGAGGTACATGAGAAACTGTATTACCCGAGGATGAAAAATAATGATGAAGGATGCATTGAGGAAAACTTAAATGACATAACCAACAGTGATAAAGTTAAGCTAGCTTGTGACCTGAAAACATGGCATGAAATATTAGGACATTGTAACATGACTGATGTTATGAAATTACAAAATGTGGTAGAGGGAATGAAAATCACTGACAACAGCAAAATGGAATGTAACACCTGTACAGAAGGGAAATTTATTAACAACAGAAACAAGGAGTCAGATGTTAGAACGAGCAAACCACTAGAGTTGGTCCATACTGATTTGTCAGGACCTGTTAACCCTACAGGCTTAGAGGGACACAGGTATGTTATTTCCTTTACTGATGACTTCTCTGGAGCTATTGCAGTCTATTTTCTGAAAAACAAAAGTGAAGCGACTGAAGCGACAAAGAAGTTTCTGGCAGACTGGGCACCCTATGGGAATGTTATGCTACTTAAATTATTAAAGTAAAAGTACTTGCTGAATGCATTACCTAATGCAATAGTCTACAATATCATTGTGTGTACTGTATGTATATTTTCTGTAATACATTAATAGTGTTGAGTCATTTTAAAGAACAATGCTGCAGATAATACATGTTTTTATTGTGTTTACTCTGTGACACGGTTGGACTTGTGATTCTGTGCATCAGAATTTCAGGCATGACATGCAGAGTTAAACGTCATTGAGCAAAATACGAAAGAGGAATGCTTATATCTTTGTACGTTTTTATTATCACAAAGCAAAACCGATGTATCATTGTAACCAACATGTTTAAGTAAAATTTGTCTGCCTGAAAAAAAGGAGCATTACAAACATAACAAAGGAATATCTGATCATTTCAACTCCAGTTTGTCTTCATCTCTAGTTAAAATACTGTCTAGTCAACTTGCAATGGGTCAACAGTGAACAATATTTTAACTTCCTGACACCATTTTCAAAACTTGGACCGGAGTGTTGAGACATTTGGACATATCTCTTGTCTCCTAACATCCCATGAACTGACACATTTTAATATTGCAGCAAGAATTTCTTGTTCAAGTTCAGAAGAAGTTGTTTTTCAAAGTTTTTGAGTCCATGTCTGGCTCTTTAGGGAGAGAGAATCTGTCCTGCTGTACTGAACAGTCTTTCTATAGTCTTTCAATAATCTTTCAATAAGGGCATGGGTGTTGTGTATCTTCTGGCTGACTCTCCGCGGTGGAATCCATTTTGGGTGTGTTAGTGGTGCTGTGGGCAACACTAACCAGCCACTAGGGAGCACAAGCCAGTGTATCTCTTGTGCCGGTCCCAAGCCCGGGTAAATGGTGAGGGTTGTGTCAGGAATGGCATCCGATGTAAAACACTTGCCAAAACCATAATGCGAGTTCATCAAAGTGAAACCATACCGGATCGGTCGAGGCCCGGGTTAACAACGTCCGCCACCGGTGCTGTTGACAAACAGGGTGCCGGCGGAAATTGTACTACTGTTAGTCGAAGACCCCGAGGAGGGAAACGTGTCAGGAGACAGAGGGAGAGGAGGAAAGTGAAGAATGTAGGACTGAGGGTTGCAACTCTAAATGTGGGGACAATGACAGGCAAAGGTAGAGAGCTGGCTGACATGATGCAGAGAAGAAAGGTAGATGTTTTATGTGTCCAAGAGACCAAGTGGAAGGGCAGCAAGGCTCGCAGTATTGGAGCAGGGTTCAAACTGTTTTACCATGGTGTGGATAGAAAGAGAAATGGAGTAGGGGTGGTCCTGAAGGAGGAGTTGGCAAAGAATGTAGTAGAGGTGAAGAGAGTGTCAGATAGGGTGATGTGTCTGAAGGTAGAAGTAGAAGGTCTGATGCTAAACATAGTCAGTGGTTATGCTCCACAGGTTGGATGTGATGGGGAGGAGAAAGATACATTTTGGAAAGATTTGGATGAAGTGATAGAGAGTATTCCCAGGGAGGAAAGAGTGGTGATTGGAGCAGACCTGAATTTTTCATTCATTCAACCTTTATTTAGTCAGGTAAATCTTTTGAACCTCATGGGCTCATTTACGAAAGCGACCTGCTAAAACTAAAGAACAATGAACAGCAGTGATAGAATTTCATTAAACAATAAACAAACAAACAATAAACAATAGAAAACAAAAAGAGAGAAAAAAACAAAAGATTTTTTTTTCTTTTTTTAACAAAGTATCAAAAAACTAGCAAAACATTATAAGGTAGACGTATAAAATCAAAGACAGGAACAAATCTGCATTGGTTTTTGCCAGGATTCCAACAGATTCTGAAAACCATTTAGAGAAGTCAAGGTCGAGAGCTTCAGATCTTTTTGTAAGATATTCCATGAAGCAGGAGCAGAGTAGGAGAAGGCCCTTTTTCCAAGTTCAGTCCTCACTGACGGAACACTGCAGGTAATCATGTCCTGAGAGCGCACACTGTAGCTGCACTCACGCAAAGACATGTAGGAGGAGATGTATGAGGGCAGCAGACCAAGAAGTGATTTAAAGATGAAAATGTACCAGTGGAAGAGTCTGCGTGAGGTTAATGATGTCCAGTTAACCAGTGAATACAGGGTGCAGTGGTGGGTACGATAATCACAACCAGTTATGAATCTTAGTGCACCATGATAGACCACATCCAACATCTGCAGGGTGCTTGTAGGAGCATTCATGTAGAGAATGTCACCGTAATCAATGGAGGGAAGGAAAGTCACAGATACAAGGCGTTTCCTAACATTCAGTGTTAGACATGATCTGTTTCTGAAAAAGAAACCCAGTTTAACTTTCAGTTTCTTCACTAGGTTTTCCACGTGGAGTTTAAAAGAGAGATGTGAATCGATCAGGATACCCAGATATTTATAGGAATCAACAAACTCAATAGGGACACCATTTGAAGATAAAATCAGAGGAGGATCTGCTGGAACCGCCTTCCTATTTGAAAAAAACATCCCTTTTGTTTTATCAGCATTTAGGACAAGTTTGAGACGGAACAAATCTGACTGGATGATGTCAAAAGCGGATTGTAGTAACTGGAAAGCCTTAGCTACTGTTTTAGCTCGGCAATAAACAACTGTATCATCAGCATAGAAATGTAAGGATGCATCAGGGATGCAGTGACCTACATTAGCTATGTAGATTGTAAAGAGAGTTGGTCCTAAAACTGAGCCTTGTGGTACACCATTTTTAACTGTTAAATAGCTGGAAGAAGCACCGTTATGTTGAACACATTGCCTCCGATTGGAAAGATAGTTAGAAAACCAACCGATGGTGTGATCAGAGAAACCGATTTCTGAGAGCTTATGACACAGGATGTTATGATCCACAGTGTCAAAAGCTTTAGACAGGTCTAAGAAAAGTGCAGCACAATAGTCCTTAGCATCCAATGCTTCAACAACATCATTCAGAACCTTCAGAGAAGCAGTTGTTGTGCTGTGTTTTTTCCTGAAACCAGATTGATGGAGAGGTAAGATGTTAAATGAGTCCAGATAATTTTTGATCTGAGAGTTTATCAGTTTTTCTAGAACCTTGGCTAAGATGCAGAGTTTAGAGATCGGTCGATAATTGTTCAGTGAGGTGGGGTCACCTGCCTTCAGCAAAGGAAGAACAAAGGCTGTTTTCCAAGCATCCGGAATGGTGTTTTGGCTTATGGATAAGCATCCGGAATGGTGTTTTGGCTTATGGAATCCGGAATGGTGTTTTGGCTTATGGATAAGCATCCGGAATGGTGTTTTGGCTTATGGAGAGAAGAATGGACATGTTGGTGAAGGAAACAGAGGGGATGAGGAAGTGATGGGTAGGTTTGGTGTCAAGGAAAGAAACCAGGAAGGACAGATGGTGGTGGATTTTGCCAAGAGAATGGAAATGGCTGTAGTCAATACCTATTTCCAAAAGAGGGAGGAACATAGAGTGACCTATAAGAGTGGAGGAAGGAGTACGCAGGTCGACTACATTCTGTGTAGAAGAGGAAACCTGAGGGAGATTGGAGACTGTAAGGTTGTGGCAGGGGAGAGCGTGGCCAGACAGCATCGGATGGTTGTGTGTAGAATGACTGTTGTTGTGAAGAAGAGAAAAAGAGTAAAATCAGAGAAGAAGACCAAATGGTGGAAGATGAAGAAGGAAGAATGTTGTGAGAAATTCAGAGACGAGCTGTTAAAGGCTCTGGGTGGTAAGAAAGAGCTTCCAAGTGACTGGGCTACTACAGCAACAGTAATTAGAGAGACAGGTAGGAAGGTACTTGGTGTGTCATCTGGACAGAGAATGGATGATAAGGAAACCTGGTGGTGGAATAGTGAAGTGCAGGACGCCATTCAAAGAAAGAGATTAGCCAAGAAGAAATATGACAGTGAGAGGACTGAAGAGAGGAGACAGGAATATAAGGAGATGGGACATAGAGCAAAGAGGGAAGTAGCTAAGGCAAAGCAGAGGGCGTACAATGAGTTGTATGGGAGACTGGACACTAAAGAGGGTGAGAAGGACTTGTACCGATTGGCAAGACAGAGGGATCAGGCTGGAAAGGATGTGCAGCAGGTTAGGCTTATGGGAATGGGAATGTTCTAACAAGTGAGGAGAGTGTGATGGGAAGATGGAAGGATTACTTTGAGGAGCTAATGAATGAAGAGAATGAAAGAGAAAGAAGAGTGGAGGTCATAGAAACTGTGGACCAGGAAGTGGGAAAGATTAGTGAGGGTGAAGTCCGGAAAGCTCTGAAAAGAATGAAGAAGGGGAAGGCAGTAGGACCTGATGACATACCAGTGGAGGTTTGGAAATGTCTTGGAGAGATGGCAGTGAGGTTTTTGACTCAAATATTTAATGGAATATTTGAGGGTGAGAAAATGCCTGAAGAATGGAGAAGAAGTGTGCTGGTTCCCATTTTTAAGAACAAGGGTGATGTACAGAGTTGTAGCAACTACAGGGGAATTAAGTTGATGAGCCACACGATGAAGATCTGGGAGAGAGTTGTGGAAGCAAGACTTAGACAAGAGGTGACTATCTGTGAGCAGCAGTATGGTTTCATGCCAAGAAAGAGCACCACAGATGCCATCTTTGCTTTGAGGATGTTGATAGAGAAGTACAGAGAGGGTCAGAAAGAACTCCATTGTGTGTTTGTGGATTTAGAAAAAGCATATGACAGGGTGCCAAGAGAGGAGGTGTGGTATTGCATGAGGAAATCTGGAGTGGCAGAAAAGTATGTTAGACTGGTACAGGACATGTATGAAGACAGCAGGACATGTATGAAGACAGCAGGACAGTGGTGAGATGTGCTGTAGGAGTGACAGATAGCTTCAAGGTGGAGGTGGGATTGCATCAAGGATCGGCTCTGAGCCCCTTCTTGTTTGCTCTGGTGATGGACCGACTAACAGATGAGGTCAGGCAGGAATCCCCATGGACTATGATGTTTGCAGATGACATTGTGATATGTGGTGAGAACAGGGAACAGGTGGAAGAGAACTTGGAGAGGTGGAGGTATTCACTTGAAAGAAGAGGAATGAAAGTCAGCCGTAGTAAGACAGAGTACATGTGTGTGAATGAGAGGGAGGCCAGTGGAACAGTGAGGCTACAAGGAGCAGAGGTCACAAAGGTGCAGGACTTCGCAGTGGCGTAGTCTACATTTTTGTAGTGGGTATAATGTGCTTAGAAACCAAAGTATGGTACACTGTAACAATGTAATTGTCAATTTATTTTGATTTTTAAGCATATTGAACGTTTCCAGATTTCTCTTATGCTTATATTTGAATGAATGAACAAACTTTGTACAAATGTTGGCTTTGTATGTTATCTACAATACAGTATCAAAGCAAAGCGCTGCATACCGATAGATTGTTACGGAAGCGTTTAACTGACGTTTAATGTTATCAGTGACACGTGCCTAATGATGTCATGTATTATTGGGTAATTTTAAGTGGGTATACTGAAATTCTTAAGCTTTTCTAGTGGGTATACTCCATATACCTGAGTATCATGTAGACTACACCACTGACTTCAAGTACTTGGGGTCCACTGTCCAGGAAAATGGGAAATGTGGGAAACAAGTGAAAAAGAGAGTCCAGGCAGGATGGAGAAAAGTTTCAGGAGTGATTTGTGACAAAAAGGTGTCAGCAAAGGTCAAATGAAAAGTTTACAAGACAGTGGTGAGACCAGCTATGTTGTATGGTCTGGAGACAGTGTCATTGACAAAAAGACAGGAGAAAGAACTGGAAGTGGCAGAAATGAAGATGCTGAGGTTCTCCTTAGGAGTGACAAGGATGGATAAGATCAGGAATGAGATCATCAGAGGTACAGCACATGTTGAACAACTGGGAGATAAAGTTAGGGAGGCCAGACTGAGATGG
>JBBPBX010058605.1:0-16733 GCA_038048925.1 Garcialebias charrua | reverse complement strand
TTGAGGGATGGGCGTCCCCGGTGCCCGAGCCTCGGTGACCGGACCTGGGGCTACGTCGGTGCAGCGGGCTCCGGCGGGGACCTGTGTATTTGTCGCGATTGACCCCGGGGGGTCATTGTGTGTGGTCGCTGGTGGGGTTCGTCCGGTTCTTCCCCTTGGTCGGACCTGGGGAGTGGACGAGTGGCTCGTCCTGTTCGGGTGGTCCTGGGGACTCTGGGCTCGGGGTCCTTCCTGGGGTCTTGGGCTTTGATCACCCCTTCGTCTGTCTCGGGCTTTGGGGGGACGGGTCTCTGATGCTTCACACTCGCTATTAAATGTTCTATTGGAGGAACCTTATTCACTTATGCATGCTCACAACCACACACAAATGGATGCAGGGATGTATATGTAGATATATGTAGATATGTAGATGGGTATATGAATGAATATAAATGTATATGTATGTATACTGTATACATATTTGTAGGAATGGGTATGTGTATTTATAGAAAGCTACTGCAAGGTCATGAATATTATCAGTCTTTATGTATGTATGTTTCGTTGCTATGTTCTGTCATGTGCTTTGCAGGATTGTGGACGGAGGTTGGGTGTGTTTGCCTTGTGCTCTTTTGTGGATAATTGTTGTTTTGTTGTCTTACTTTCTCTTTTCTTTCTTTCTCTCTTAAAAAAAAAAAAAAAAAAAAAAAAAACATATTGGAGTGAGAGGATGGCTAAAAGGTGTGAAGGGAGGCCATCTATAAATGGAAAAAAAAAAGAAAAAAAAAAAAGAAATTGTGGAACTAATTTTTTAATTAGCGGTGCCCAGCTTTGATGCGCACACATACTGAGGGAGGAAGTATTAACAATGCTACAGAAAGGAGTAATAAGTTTGGTCCCGAAACACAAACTACGCTCCAGTCACTACAGCAAGTACTTTCTGGTGCCCAAAAGAGATCAATCCCTTAGGCTGATCCTGGATCTCAGGACTCTGAACAAAAGAATAAGAACTTTCAAGTTCAAGATGCTTACACCGCGGCAGGTCCTCCAGTCTGTGAGACCTAGAGACTACGAATGTACAATGGATTTGAAGGACGCCTTTTTCCATGTGGGCGTGTGGAGGAGGCATAGGAAATTCCTCCGGTTTGCTTTCGAAGGGAAGGCTTACGAATTCAAAGCCTTACCCTTCGGTTTGAAGACTGCTCCTCGTACATTTACTAAATGTCTGGACGAAGCCCTGACCCCTCTTAGGAATCAAGGAGTCAAAATTATGAACTACCTGGATGACCTCCTGATTCTGGCCGGAAGCAGAATACAGGCCCAGTCGTACTCCTGTAGGGTGATTTCTCACCTGGAGTCTCTCGGTTTTGTCATAAACCTACAAAAGAGTGACCTGATCCCTTCACAGATTACCGTATTCCTCGGGGTACAGGTCGACACCATCAGGTACAGAGCATGGCTCTCAAAGGAACATGTTTCCTCGATTCGCCATTGTCTGGCAAAGTTTAAACTGAATCAGCAGGTCCCCCTGAAAACGTGCCAACACCTTTTAGGCCTCTTGGCGGCAGCCATACCCTGTGTGCCACATGCATTGCTGAAAATGTGGGCCCTACAAATATGGCTAAACCAACAAACACGACCTGCCCTGATTGGCCGAGCAGAAAAGGTTATAATAGATTCAAAGTGCCTGAGAGCCCTGGAACCTTGGAGAAACTTGTCTGTTTTCAAAGAAGGGGTCCCGTTAGGAAGGGTGTCATCCCGTGTGGTCATCACGACGGACGCCTCAAAAACAGGATGGGGGACAGTCTGCAGAAATTAGAACGCCCGAGGCCTTTGGAAAGAACAGGAAGTGAGATTACACATCAACTTCCTGGAATTGTTGGCCGTATTCCTGTCAGTAAAATACTTTTTTGGCAAAGGTCTGATTGCAGGACAGCACGTCCTAGTAAAAGCAGATAACAGAACCACGGTGTCCTTCATCAACAGGGAGGGGGGACAAGATCCCAAGCCCTCCTCGGCCTGACCCAGAGGATGCTCACGTGGTGTGCTCCAAGAATATTGTCACTCAGGGCGACTCATGTTCTGGGTAAACTGAATTATGGAGCGGATGCCCTCTCGAGAGGGCCTCTCTTGGCGTCAGAATGGAGACTGAACCCACGAGTCGTGGAGCAGGTCTGGTCACGATTTGGGAGAGCCTCAGTGGACTTGTTCGCATGCAGAGCTAGCTCAAAATGTGACCTCTACTTCTCTTTGAAGGAAACAGATGCACCGTTGGGAACGGATGCTTTGGTCCATGATTGGCCAGCAGAGGTGTTGTACTATGCTTTTCCACCTGTCCCTCTGATCCAGGTGACACTGGAACGTGTACATAAGGGAGCCCTCTCCCTGATACTAATAGCCTCCAGGTGGCCACAGAAACTGTAGTTCCCGGAACTGATCTCAATGTTGTCAGGGCCACCATGGCAGTTGCCTTCTCACAGGGACCTGCTGACTCAGGCACTTGGGCAGCTTCTACACCCACGTCCAGAGCTGTGGCAGCTTTCAGCCTGGCCACTGAAGGGAACTGGCTGAGGCCTAAGGCTGGACTGTTTTTCCAAAACAACAACAGCAACAACATACACAAGGGAAAGCCCTTGGTGTTTATGTTTACTTGGGAGATGTTCCATGGAAGGGTTCCCCTCTCCTCTAACAGGTCTCCAATATCAGGATGGGCCCTCTTTTGACAGTCCTAGTAAGTTGTCTGTTCAAGGAGCAGATAAGGGACTCGTACATGCCCCTTGTGTGTATGAAATTATTGCCCCTGTGGGACCTGGAAGATCACCCTGTGTTTGAACCGGGTTCTTTACCTACACATTGCCATCTGTTTTGCCGCTGGCTTAAGGGGTCTCTTTGCTCTTTTCCTCCTGCTTCCCAAATTTCCAGGGAAGAGGGAGATGGTGGGCAATCACGCTAGCGGAGCACGTTTGTGCTACCTCTTGCTGGTGTTTCATTAATATGTCTAGTGGTAACATCAGGTTGATGTTTCTACATATGGCGTTTTCTTCTCAGACTGTGCCCTCTACACACCTTGTAGAGAGCGACTGGGAAATGCCTGTCGTATCAAGGCAGATGTTCTCACAAGCATAAATTTTACTGAGCATTTCAAGGGCGTGAATGAATTACGTTCCCATAGCAATATGTTGCACCGAGTGACTGACTGATAAGGGAACTGAAAGTTATGCTCCATAACTCATGTTCCCTGAAGGAAGGGAACGAGGTGCAACATAGTGGGCCTTTTCAATGCTGAAAGCTCGGTGAAGTGCATTTTGGAGAAAGTAGGATTGGCGTCCGCGTCTTAAATACCCAGAGGGCGGGGACACTGGCGTGACGCTAGCCTGGTTAAAACCAGACCCTTGTCCTTCACTTCGCTTCGTACTAGGGTCTGGGACTTCTCCCATAGACAACGATTTCTCCGGTAGATTTTTGACCGGACCAATCAGAGAACAGAAGGCGGAGTTTTGTTAGTTTAGCCTGGCGAGGTCCAGGCTATTCAGATAAATAGCTCAGAAACCACTCGGTGGATATTTTTTCTGCTACCAGTGTGTAATTATATGGCTCTAATTTACTGACTGTTGGCCTGGATGAAACATTTGAGATAAAATTCGATTTTTTATAATTTATTTTCGTAGCGCACCCGAGGCTGTTTGGAAAATGTCAAACCGAAACAATTTAAATCCAGCAGATTTGACCATTTCGTGAATTGATTTAGGAACTGTTAAGCTCAGGAACACTTCTGATATAACGTCAGCTAAGAAATATATTTTTTCTCAGCAAAGAAATAATAGTTTTTTACCTTGTTTTCTTGAAAATTCCTTTGTGGCGGCAGCCATTTTAACTGACGACGTCAGTCGACGTTGTTCAAAACTCCGCCTTCTGTTTTCTGATTGGTCCGGTCAAAAATCTACCGGAGAAATCGTTGTCTATGGGAGAAGTCACAGACCCTAGTACGAAGTGAAGTGAAGGACAAGGGTCTGGTTTTATCCAGGCTAGCGTGACGCTGACGCCCCGGCCGTAAAGGCGTGAGTGTATTCCTTCAGGTAATCGTGCGGGGGTGCTATTTCCCATAGCAATATGTTGCACCTCGTTCCCTTCCTTCAAGGAACATGAGTTATGGTGCATAACTTTCAGTTATCGTAAATCCAATTAAATATGTGTTTTTAAAATCCACAGATGGCAGCAGAGATAGAAACTTCATCAAGTCTTCAAGTCGATGAGATATCCAGCCGCGTGCGTGCCGACAGGGCAAATTGGCTTGCCTACAGCCTGTCTTCTCTTTGAAGAAATGTTATCAGTTGTGTTGAGGGACCAACTGGCCAAATAAGTCCATAATTATGGTCCAAAAGATATGCAAGAGAGGCTCAGAAGCAGTTTCACAGACAGACAGAGCAGCAAAGCAAAGCAGAGAGGGAGAGGAGGGGAAAAGCGTCCGACCTCGGCAGGAGCAAGTGGTGAAGTGGAAATTAGCAGAAAGAAATTACGGTAGAAGAAGCACAAAACAGCTGAAGAAACAGCTGAAATTAGCTGAAAAAGTTAAACAAAACAGCTGAAGAAACAGCTGAAAGTAGCTGAAAAAGTTAAAATTTGCACAAGGAAGCTGAAAGAAGCTGAACCAGAACAAAATGTGAAAGGAGGAGTAAAAGGTTGTAAACACATCTAAAGTTCCCTTATCAGTCTTGTCACTCGGTGCAACATATCACTATGGGAAATTTCACACGCGCAGTTTTACCTGAAGGAATACAATCACGCCTTTACGGCAGGGGCGTCAGTGTTGCGCCAGAGGCCCCTCCCTCTGCGTACTTAAGCCGCTGACGCCCATCCATCGATCTCTTATTGCCCTTCACCTCGCTTAAACCTGAACTCTCTCTTTGCGGGACTTCTCTGTTGCTTCATCGCTCGACCAGAGGTGAGCTTGCTCCCTACACAGAGCGTACAGAGAATTATTCCTGCGTACTGCTGGGCTAGCGAAAGCTAGTCCAGCACATTTTTCCTTAACCTCAAAGTTTTTTCTTCTCCTCTTTCCGCAGACTGCTTCGCTCGACGGGGCTAACTGCGTCACACCGCTACCTCTGCTAACTCGTAGCAAGGCTAGCCAGCGAAAGCGACGCAATGGAGGAGACATCTCAAATTAGAAGAAAAAGGATCTTGGAAGGACTCGGTCGTCTTATCTCGGACATGCCTCCGGAGAAAGGAAAGCGAAAGACAAGACTTCCAAAAAAGACAAGTAGAACGGCGAGTCCGACCTTGCGCGCCTACCCCAGCGGATGCGGTTTTTCCCTCTCAGCGACGGACACCCATGAGGCCTGTCCCGTCTGCTTGCGGATGCTGCACGCGAACATGGCGCTGGAAGCACCCAAATCTTGCCCACACTGCAGCCAGATGCTGGAGGCGGTGAGGAGGCACTGGGCGGACTTCGTTGTCAAGGCTATGGGGACTGCTGCGGCGCGGGCAGACCTGGACACCACTGAGCCTCTGACTCCCACACCAGAGCTCGAGAGCATGGCTTTGGATGACAGCACCCGAGTCGAATGGGGCGACAACCCAGATGTGCTGGCTCCCATGGTGGACTTAACTGTCGAATTTGACACTCGAGGCATGATGAACGAGGACGAGATCTCGATTTCCGCCTCAGGTGAATTCTCTGCAGACGAGGCAGACGTCGGGTACGGGGAACAGGGAGAAGACCTCTCCCGCACCCCGGTACCTGTGCTCCCAGAGACAGACTTTTCCATCCCTGCTCTGTTCGACTTGTGTCACAGAGCAGCGGACGCGTTGCAGGTCCCATGGCCGGACCCTCCACCTCGTCAACAAGTCACGAGGTTGGCAGGAAATTATTTTTATTCAAAGCAGCAGGCCGCCACGAGGCAAAGGATGCCCGTCTTCCCGGACTTCCTCACAGAGCTGACTCGCACCTGGTCTCAGCCCAGGGCACCCATGCTGTTGCCGCTCTCACAGTTTCTCGACGTAGACGGGATGGATGAAGTGGGAATAGCCAACGTGCCTCAAATTGAGGACACGTTGGCGTCTCATCTGGCTCCCAAGTCATCCGGGACTAATCCAACTCTTCCCAGCAAAGCCTGTTGAGCCTCGGCTTCTCTCCTCGAGAAATGCTACAGGGCTCAGGGCCTCGTAGCACGCGCGATGAACGCGTCCGCAATGATGCAGGCCTATCTGGCTGAAAAACTACAGGAGCTCCAGGTAACGTCATACAAGCAAGCTGCCGCCGAGCTGCTGGATGAAGCCCGCAGGGCAACAGACTTTTGCTCCGCATGATAGGGACAGCAGTTGTTACTCAGGGCAGAGGAATGGCTGAAGTGGTCATCACAATACGCCATCTGTGGATGACTCTGACTGACCTCCCGGAGGGACAGAAAATTCCTTTTCTCCACCATTCAATAGAACCGACGAAGCTTTTAGGAAAAGCGCTCGATCGAATTCAGACCAGGCTGGACCAGAGGTGCAAACAGGCTGAAGCTCTCCAGGTGGGCATCCCCCAGGAGAACCCCCCTCCCCCCCCCAGGGAGTCAGCTGGGAGCAGAGCACCCTATCCTTGACACCATTCAGCTACACGTGCCCCACCGCAAAAGCGGCCAGCGTACGAGGTCGAGCAACGGCAGAGACCACCGCCGCCTCCACCTCGGACCGAACACGCCTGGAGTAAGAACAGATTTGTTCCCCGCCAGGCGGACCGGTACAGAACCTCCTCGGCGAATCGGGACACCAAACAGAAGTGCCTGATGAACCAGGACCGCTTCATAACTTTACATGATCACCCACCGATGCGGTACGGGAAATGATCTTTTCACTTCCAGACTTTGTTTGTAGCACGGTACAAAATGCTGGTGATTCTGTTTTAAACACAATTCATGTTATTTCTGCTGTGAGTGACATAAAGTCAATATGTCATTACACATAAGCACGAATAAAGTTCAAAAAACAGACTGTTTTCTTGACTAAAAAAAAACAACAACAACAACAAACACAGTAACATCAGCCGAACAGTCCCCTCTGTTCTCCCAGCCGACATAAAGGGCGGGATCCACCTTCCCCCCTCCCTCACGGCTCACGGGGTGTTAGCCTAATTGATAAACCCCAGCAGGGTGCCTTTGTTCTGTCTGCAACAGACCAGCACAGAGGCACCTGTGAACAAGCCAGGGACTCCTCACAGAGGCAGGTGAAGGGGTGTCACGTGTTCCACCCCCCGCTCCGTTCTAAACCACGGAGCCGGGAATACACAAATCAACCAAACCCGTGACATGTCCGCGCTCTAGGAGGGCGCGCCGACAGAATCTGATGACCCACCTTCTTGGCCACTCATTCATCGGACGCCAGTAAGGGACGGGGGGGCTGAGGCAGAAGCCCGTAGGCCAACACCAGTGTCACACATTCATTCTAATGCTGAAGCTGTCCCTTTGTTTTCAATGGGTGACGCGTCATGCTCAAACTGTGATTCTGTAGCGTGTGATCGCGCTCACTATGCTAACCCAAATAGGAAACGGGCTGGAGTCAGGAGATCTGCTCGTTTACAAAACGTGCATTCCCTCCGACCTATGACCCTCAACGAAAAGAGGAAAAATAGACACTCTGTTCAACTTTTATCTAATAATGACAGTAGATTGTCTCTACCTCCATGCACTCTCGGTCAGAGTAGTATGGAGGTACGTCTGAGGGAAGGTCCTCTTCCTAACCTGGTTCACCTTCAAAGGACCACTGAAATTAGGGTTTCTGAGGGAGAGCTGGTTCCACCACCTACTCCTCTCCAGGGACCTTCTACGTCACCAGAAGGAACAGTTTTGCCAATTAGGTTGTGAACTACGGCTAATTTTAGCCTGGTGGCGGAAAAGAACAGACTGATGGCTTCAGGCCTGCCAGAGAACGTGGTAAAAACCATTCAAAATGCACGTGCTGTGTCAACACAGTCTCTCTAGGCATGGAAATGGCATATTTTTGAAGCCTAGTGCACTGAAAGAAATATTATTTCTTATTCATGTGACTTGACCCAGCTCCTCACCTTTCTTCAGGACTTGCTGGAGAAAGGTCAATCTTTCTCAATGATTAAGGTGTTCCTATCTGCAATTTCAGCTTGTCACGAGAGCTGGGGAAGCAGGACACCTGGCGCGTATCCGCTCATAATAAGATTTATGAAGGACGTGCTAAGGAGGAGGCCCCCCAGCAGGATTTTGACCCCTGGATGGGATCTTAGCATGGTCTTAGGGGCTCTCTGTGATCCCCCATTCGAACCACTGAGTGACATTAAGATAGATTTATTATCTTACAAGACCGCTCTTCTCCTGGCTCTTTGCTTGGAAAAACGTGTAGGTGACCTCCACGCTTTGTTCGTACATCCAATGTGCACCAGGTTCGCCCCTGACAGGTCAAAGTTCACACTAAGGCCTAATCCCGCATATATTCCCAAAGTTTTGACTTTAAACCCCAGGGGGCTCATGTATCAAAAACCTGCGTGGATTTCCTACTGAAAAGTGACGTACGGTGAAATCCAGAAAAGTGTCTACGCACAAAAAGATCCAGATTTATCAAACTGTGCGTACACCTGAATCCACGCACATTCCTTTTGTACATCACAATTGACGTGGAACTGAGCGCACGTGAGACACCTCCCCTGACACGCCTACATTTACATATGTTAAACAGATGCAAATTACTTCCTGCATGTGTGAAGGACATGTTTGTTTGATCCCTGCGCGATCAGAAATCATTTCTAGATTCGGGAAAATAATGAATTCAATATAATATGAGTGAGGACAAACATCCTAAGTAAGAATAGTAATAAAATGTGTTCATCATGCAAAGAACGAGTGATTGTCGGTATTTGTGTGCGCGCGCACCCTGCTGTGGTGCGCGAACCGGCTCATTCATTCATTCTGTGTGGAAATATTAACTTTGCGCACGAGTTTATTACCATTATTACTGTAAACACAGAGGAACTTACTTGGATGTTTGCTAGAACATAGATCTTTGTTTATGTAGATGATGTGAAGAAACGAGTCTGTGCGTCTTGGTGGAGACTTTTCATGACATGATGTTGGAGTCTCCAGACGCAGCGCGCGCCCCGCAGCCCTGTGCGCAGTCTGTCTGTGAAGCTTTTGCTCTCCTACAAGTTATATAAGGTGTACTTTCACGTGTCATTTTGGAGAAATCTACAATAAACGCAGATAATGAAACACCTCCAGCTGCCGTGTCGACACCGGTGAGGGTGCGCGCGCGCTCCAAGCGCGACCACTCAGCCTTTGGAAACATATGGATGAGACCATTCCATTGGACATGATCCGGCTTTGTGTGGACTGGACTGCACAGTCCCGATCGACCTGCAGCCCCCTCTGTGGAACAGTTTGACCGCTGCTTCTGTATGCACGCGTGATGCACGGCTCCCCAGAGCGCAGCATGCAGTGCCAAACTGGAAAATTATTATTTCTGAAAACGGCTGATAAGCCATATCCTAGATCGGAAAACTATATCTGTTTCTAAATAAATGCTCTGCGTGTTACACTATTTATTATAACCTCCAGTAAGGCTGAATGAATCCGTTCCTGTTAAATTTATTTTTGGCACAACGTTGCGCGTCCTTTATTTCACTGCGTCATGTGGATGTAATACTTGTTAATCGTGTGTTTGGAGGGAATATTAATCATTTACACATCTTGAACTGTTAATAATAATAATAATAATAATAATAATAATAATAATAATGAATTCAATTTATAACGCACTTTTCATTAATGGAAATCTCAAAGTGCTACAAGGTGCAACATATTTGAATGTCAATAAGACAAATAATAAAACAATTAAAATCAACAACAGTATCAACTCAGATCAAAAGTAGAATCATGAGGAGGAAGAGTATGCTCGGTTGAAAAGAAAGGTCTTCAAGCCGCTCTTAAAGTCAACCACAGACTGTGGGGCTTCAGTTTCTCTGAAACACCTGTAAGTGTCGCCAAAGGAACAAGAACCACAGAAACGTGCGTACGCCTGCTCGGGAGCTTGCGTGGATATGTACCTGGATGCGCATATATTCACGTTCAGTTCAGTTTTGATACATACGGGCTTTTGCGTGGGAAGTGACGTGCGCAATGTTTTTGTGCGCACGCATGGTTGATACATGAGGCCCCAGAAATCTGGACTTTGAACTCTCTTCTTTTCCACCTGCTCCTATCCTCACTCAGGAACAGGAAAGGCTAAAGGTTCTCTGCCCCGTGAGAGCTTTAAGCACTTACATGCAGAGAACAACCGAATGGAGAAAAACAAATCAACTGTTTGTGTGCTTTGCTGCACCAGCTACGGGTAAGGCCCTATCAAAACAGTGCCTCTCACACTGGGTGACTGAGACCATTAAAAGGGCATACAGTAGCAAAGGTCAACAGATGCCCTCTGGAATGTGTGCCCACTCTACTCGGGGCTTGGCTACCTCATGGTCACTGTTCAAGGGTGTACCAGTTGCAGACATTTGCGCTACTGCGAACTGGAGCTCAATGAACACGTTTGCAAAGCATTACAGCTTGGATGTTACTGCGTGTGATGTCACTCAGGCTATCCTTTCTAACATACAGTAGAAAGCGACCTTGAGATGTCTATTGAATAAAGGCGGACGTCCACACTAGGATGCATTTTACTGAGCATTTCAAGGGCGTGAATAGATTACGTTCCCATAGTGATATGTTGCACCGAGTGACAAGACTGATAAGGGAACTGAAAGTTATGCACCATAACTCATGTTCCCTGAAGGAAGGGAACGAGGTGCAACATACCTGGCCCTTTCAATGCTGAAAGCTTGGTGAAGTGCATTCTGGAGATCGATGGATGGGCGTCAGTGGCTTAAGTACCCAGAGGGAGGGGCCTCTGGCGCAACGCTGACGCCCCTGCCATAAAGGCGTGGTTGTATTCCTTCAGGTAAAACTGTGCGGGCCCAATTTCCCATAGTGATATGTTGCACCTCGTTCCCTTCCTTCAGGGAACATGAGTTATGGTGCATAACTTTCAGATTTGAAGGCTGTAATCAGAATATCTTTATTGACATTGCACTAAGGTACAATGGGAACATGTACGCACAGTCGTCCAAAAGATGGACTAAGTGTACGAGGCAGCTGATTATCAGCGCAGCCATCTCATTCCTTATCAGAATGATAATCTTAGATATGAAAAAGGGAGAAGAACCATGAGGGTAGATAGTGGTATTACAAAAAAGATCTTTCACATCTTGTTATTATGACACGATTTGAGACATCAAAAAACTCTACCAGCAAGCACAGTTAAGACAAATTACATATGCATTTGAGGTCCAGGTGGTGAGATTAGTCCATGAGCCTTTTTTCAGCTCAGCCACAGTTCTGGTGATGTTTTCAGCCAGCTTTTCTGATAAGCGCTCATAGAAAGTTCTCGGGAGGGGGAGGGGGGCATAGATGCAGTTGTTGTTCTCTGTTACTCAAGACCCAGGAGAAATTTGATAGTCAGCCCATTTCCAAGATTGTTTGGGAGTCCGATTCAGATAAGCTTGATTCTTGATTTTCTTCAGGCAGACAGTTTTCTTTTCCTACAGCCTTGAGAGTCCATCTGGACGATCCAAATCCAAAATGGTCTAATTGTGGGAATCCGTTCCACTGATCCATGCTATGAATCCTCATCCAGGTTGAACCCATCACGCTGACGGGTCCCAGAAGCCGCGGGTGGCCTACGATTCTCATAAATCGCCTCCACCTTACGGTTAAGCTCGTGAAGCAGCTGATTTAGTGAGGTCATGGCACGGATCAAACTTTCACTCTGACTCAGAAGCTTAGACATGGCCGTAATAGCCGCTGAAGTCTTCCTCAGTTTCCAATAGAACAGGGCTCCGCAGATGCTGAACAGCAAAGCGCCTGCCATCATAAATCCAATTATGTAAACATCTTCAACGTCTTCCACAGACAGGACTGAGAGACATATCCCCTTCCACTCGCCCCAGGAATCCATGACATAACTGCCAGAGTGTGTCTGCAAGCTGGCTCCCCCGGACCATGTCGCTTTGTAGTAAAATGAGCTCAGTTCATTTTCTATGAGAAAGAACATGGAAGAAAAGGCTAAATATTTCAAAAAGCTAAAGTTGCACCAATACCAAAAGTCAAAGCACCCTTCCAGAACAAGCTGACCATTTTGATTTGTGATTTGTTGAAATAGCACAAAAGCTGTGGGACGAGAAAGATGCAGAACAGCGTACTGAAGAAAAATTGATTGAAATAGTGTGAACGCTTCATAACTGTAGGGGTTCCAGGTCCACCAGCCATTCTCTCTCCAATCAGCGGCAACCAGCCACACCTGTTCCTGGTTTGGAGGACTACTCTGCCTGGGTATAAGAACCTCTGCCAGACATGCCTTCAGCGCCGGGACATTATCAAGCTATGGTAAAGTGTATGATCAGTCACCAGTCTGTATGAAACCCTGTTTGTATCCGAAGAATGTTTTGATCTCCTACAGAGATATTCTTCTCTAACTCAGACGACCTGTTTCTCTCTCTCAGCCAAACACTCACCTTGCTTCTCCGTTCTGGACCGCCTGAAACCTTGGAACTCCTGGGACCTCTCTGGACTAAACCACAAGAAACACAGCAGTAAGAACAAGAGCCTCATCATCATTAATCCATTGCTTTCTAAAGACAATTCTGGATACTCACCTTGTCCCTGCATTCTCTTTTTCAGTCTGGAGGATCTTGACCTGCAGCAATAAAATAAATCATTATTTTTTACTCCTGACTCTGTTCCTTCTTCTCAGTCAGCCACTTGGGGTCTACATGTCTAAAAATATGACAGAATGTCCCGGCCAAACAGACCCTCAAGGCATGACTGGGGAGGGACAGATCCAGCATTTTATCCAAGTTCAGACTAGACGCATAGAAAATCAGGAACAAGCTTTACAACGTATTTTTTCTCAGCAAGAAGCATCGCAAAACCACTTTCAGGAGCTTGGAAGCATGATTCATGCCTTACAACAACAAGTGGCGGCTCTTGTTCCCACGGCCCCGGTCCAGACCTCTCCAACTTCTCACCAGCCGGCAACCTCCACCTCAGCCCCCCTGAATGTTCAGGCTCTTCGGGAACCAGACATCCGCCCCTCTGAGTTTTTTGAAGGTAACGCCAGCAAGTGTGGCGGTTTTTTGTTACAATGTAACCTAGCATTTAGCCGAGCACCGCTAACCTACACATCTAATGCTTCCCGTATCACCTATGTCGTCACCGCACTCAAGGGTGAAGCGCTTCAGTGGGCTCGCGCTTACCTGCAGAAACGTGACATGCAGTTCTTAACTTTTTCCACCTTTCTCGAGGAGTTTCGGCGTGTGTTTGATCATCCATTACAGCAAGAGGAGGCAACTAAAAAGATGTTCAAACTACGCCAAGGAGGCAGGTCCGTCGCCGAATTCGCCACCCACTTCCGCATTTTGGCGGAGGATTCCGACTGGGGTGAGGTCGCGCTAAAAGGCGCATTCATTAATGCCTTAAATAAACGAATCAAGGACCAAATAGCTACCAGAGAAGCACCAGCAAGCCTAGATGATCTGATCACGCTCGCCATTAGGGTGGATAATTGTTTTCGTGAAAATACGTCGGAGGACTACAATTCCCATGCATTCCCCGAAACCGGAAGTGCTCGTTCCGCACCGATAACTGCTCCGTCGGCTCCTGAACCGATGCAGATTGGGAGAACCAGACTCTCCCCAGAAGAGCGCCAGAGACGCATTGACCACAACGAGTGCCTCTATTGTGGTAGGAGGGGCCACATTGCTGCTACATGTCGCCTACGTTTAAACGAGAGAGCTCACCAGTAAACCAGGAGATTCTGGTGGGTATTTCTTCATTTTCTCCTGGCAATAATTTGTGTTTACCTGCAATCCTGTGCATTAACTCAACCAATTTTCCTGTCCAGGCTCTGGTTGATTCTGGGGCGGAGCAGAACCTGATCAGTAGGGATCTGACTGAGAAGCTACGGATACCTACCACAGCGCTTAATCCTGCTATCTCTGTGGCTGCCCTTACTGGACAAACTATCTCCTGTATTTCACAAAAAACAATAAAATTCAAGTTCATAGTTTCTGGCAATCATCATGAGCAGGGTGAGTTTTTTGTTTTTGATTCTACCAAATCCCAACTGGTTTTGGGTTATCCATGGTTAAAGAGACACAATCCACTCATTAACTGGTCTGAAAATAGAGTAGAAAAATGGGGAGACAACTGTTCCAGAGAGTGTTTACGTTCTGCCGTTTCTCCTGGGGTTTTTGACAAACAAGCAATTGAAGAGATCAACCTTTCTAATGTCCCCTCTGTTTACCATACTTTTGCTCCAGTCTTTAGCAAACAACAAGCTCTTTCATTACCCCCTCACAGACCATATGACTGTTCCATAGACCTCCTTCCGGGTGCTCCGCTACCCTCGAGTAGATTATATAATCTGTCCGGACCTGAGAGGGAGACTATGAGACAGTACATTGACGAGTCCCTTAAATCTGGCATCATTAGGCCGTCAACCTCTCCTGTGGGGGCGGGATTCTTTTTTGTTACAAAGAAAGACAAGACGTTACGACCATGCATTGATTTCAGGGGTTTAAACCAAATCACTGTCAAAAATAAATACCCATTACCCCTTATGGACTCTATGTTTGAGCAACTGCAGGATGCTGTCATTTTCACAAAATTGGACCTTCGCAACGCCTATCATTTGGTGAGGATCAAAGAGGGGGATGAGTGGAAGACCGCGTTCAAGACCCCTCTAGGCCATTTTGAATATCTAGTCATGCCGTTTGGATTAACTAATGCCCCTGCAGTGTTTCAAGCACTAATCAACGATGTATTAAGAGACTTCCTTAATGTGTTTGTGTTTGTGTATCTGGACGATATCCTCATTTACTCAAAGGATAAGGATCTACACCCAAAACACGTAGAAGCTGTACTTCAGAGGTTGTTGGAAAATCAACTTTTTGTTAAGGCGGAGAAATGCGAGTTCCATGTGTCTACTGTGTTTTTTCTTGGCTTTATTTTTGAGAGAGGACAGGTTCGTTCTGATCCCGACAAGATCAAGGCTGTTACGGACTGGCCTACTCCCCTTGATCGAAAACAGTTACAACGGTTCCTGGGTTTTGCCAATTTTTATCGGCGGTTCATCAAGAATTATAGCCAAGTTGCATCGCCACTTACTCAGCTCACCTCAACTCTGCATAAATTCGCCTGGACCCCAGCAGCAGAAATGGCCTTCCTAGAACTAAAACGACGCTTCTCTTCAGCTCCCGTTCTTGCCCACCCTGATCCACACAGACAATTTGTTGTGGAAGTGGATGCCTCTGACTCGGGTGTGGGGGCTGTGTTATCCCAGCGGGCAGCTGACGATGGGAAGCTTCACCCCTGCGCCTTCTTTTCCCGTCGTCTTTCTGCTGCTGAACGCAATTATGACGTCGGTAACAGAGAGTTGCTGGCCATAAAGTTGGCTCTCGAGGAGTGGAGACATTGGTTGGAGGGTGCAGAAATACCATTTGTTATTTTTACTGATCATAAGAACTTGGCATACATTCAGGGTGCTAAGAGATTAAATGCACGACAAGCCAGATGGTCTCTTTTCTTCGCCAGATTCAACTTTTCTATCACTTACATCCCAGGTACTCGCAACATTAAACCGGACGCCCTATCCCGCCAGTTCTCCTCATCTGAAACTTCTGATTCTCCTGTGGACATTTTGCCTACATCCTGCACAGTTGGAGCCATGACCTGGACCATTGAGAATGACATTCGAGAAGCACAACGACTCGAGCCGGACCCTGGTACGGGCCCTCCAGGAAGACTTTTTGTCCCTGCTTCAATGGTTGGTGAGGTGTTGCATTGGCTTCACACGGCAAAATTCACATGTCATCCTGGTATCACACGCATGTTGCACCTCACTAAAGAACATTTCTGGTGGCCCACAATGTCTAAAGACGTGAGGGAGTTTGTTTCTGCCTGTCCAACATGTGCTTGTAACAAACATAATACCCAACCCCCTGCAGGTCTCCTCATGCCTCTACCTTCCCCTGGTCGTCCATGGTCCCACATCGCCTTGGATTTTGTCACCGGTCTTCCTCTGTCAGAAGGTAACTCTGTCGTTTGCACTGTGGTTGACAGATTCTCTAAGGCCGCTCACTTCGTCCCTCTGACCAAGCTGCCTTCTGCATTCGAAACGGCACAGTTGGTGGTGAACCATGTTTTCCGTCTGCACGGTATCCCGCTTGATATTGTGTCTGACAGGGGGCCACAATTCATCTCTCAAGTGTGGAAGGCATTTTGTGACGCTTTGGGTGCCACCTCCAGCTTGTCGTCCGGCTATCACCCCCAGTCAAATGGCCAAACTGAGAGGTGCAACCAGGACTTGGAGGCTGCTTTACGGTGCGTGATTGAGAATAACCCATCTTCTTGGAGCCGGTACCTACCCTGGATTGAGTATGCCCATAACTCTCAGGTCTCCTCTGCAACTGGGTTTTCTCCTTTTGAAGCGTCATTGGGTTACTCTCCCCCACTTTTTCCCTCTCAGGACTTGGACGTTTCTGTCCCGTCAGTTCAGCGCCATGTCGCACGGTGCCGTCGAGTTTGGCGCCAGACCAGAAAGGCGTTACTCAGGACGGCGGCTCAAACTAAAAGGTTTGCTGACAGACGCCGCTCGACGGCTCCTACTTACCAGGTGGGTGAGATGGTATGGCTCTCTACGAAAGACATCTCTCTCAA
>JBBPBX010058603.1:0-11936 GCA_038048925.1 Garcialebias charrua | reverse complement strand
AAAATTAAAATACCAGGATCAGAATAGTGACTTCTCAAACCAAATAGCCGAACGTGAATTTGTTTGAAGAGCTGAGAAATGACCAATCTCTGCAGAGGAGCTGCTGGCACCTGTGCAGAGATCCCCCCCTCATACTGATCCATATAAAAGCTCGTGTGATGTATTGGAGCAGACGAATGGGGGCTGGCTCTGACACATGACGGACAGCTCATTTGACAGCCCCGGGAAAGTGTGCAGGGAAGTTTCAATCTAATCTAATGCTGCTGAAGGAATGAAGTAGTGGTGTGAGATTATGTTTTCATGTCGTATCCCCTGTAGGACGATGCAAGCCTCAGTGGGATGACGTGCGTGACCTGCGGTTGCAGACGTGCCGTGGAGCCAGACGCCACAGTCGACTCTGCGTGGAGGCCTCCTGCCTCATCCGTCCACGTCACTTCAGAGAATCAGGTTTCTGAGGAGAAAACAAAAGCAACGACAACAGAAGAAACCGAAACCTCGCTCGAACCCAAACCAGGGCGTAAACACAAACATTACTGTCATGCATTATCCATCAAGTGTCTCGTGGGGTTTTCCACGCAGGTAATCTCTGTCATTCAATCGCTCCACCGCAGGAGCTTCTCCAGAAACAGGAGAACCCCAAACAGACATTAATATTAAGTGTGGAGGAGATCAGCTTCTCTCCTGCTCACTCCCCATTCTCCTTTTTTTTTTTTAAGAGCAGAATATCTTCAAATCAATATTTCTTGCTATGTGGTGTAAGTTTACACTTGTGCTTTTAAAGCTAAGCCTTTTTTTTTTATTCAATAAAAGCAATGTCTATTGACATTAAATGAAGCAAAGCTGATTCATAAAAGTGGAGGTCACAGAATGTTTCGTAATCACTTCAGAAAGGCAAAATCATTTTACCAGACAACTACAACCCAGGAGACTTTGACCTCCCACAGTGATCAGCCACAGACGTTTTACAGCTGATTTTTAAAAAAGCTCCGTCTATTTTTCAAACATTGAGGCCTTTCTTTTTTTTAATTCAAGCTTTTGTAATTAAAAGTTCGGCTGAACTGAATTAAGATCCACCTTTCCACATCTCTCCGCCCCAGCTGAGTGAGATCAGCCCAGCGAGCGTGGAGTGTCAGCTGTTTTTCCACTAAACCAGTCCACGCTCTGACAGGCCTGACGCCGGCCTCCCAGCAGCCCACTGACCACAGAACCCGATCGCAAACGCTCAAACTGTGTCTGCTGTTCCCCAAACATGACACACACACTTTACTTCTGCTGTCTCTTGTCTCCTTCCACCACGTTTTCTCCCCCACCTCCACGCTTCATCACAAACCTTTTTAATTTTACCGCGGGTCCCGCAAATGTTCGCATTGTCTGAGCGATCATTAAAATTTATGACGAGCTGACTTCATCCAGCTTGCCAGGCCTCATCGGCATAAGTCATGATTATGTGAAGACACTGCGGGACGGAGCGCCCACACCGGGCCCCCTCGCCCAGGCCAGTTAAATGATGTAATTAGCCCACCTATACGGGGTGAATGCTCCAGATTGGACAAGTTATTAAATGTTTGGATGAACCCGAGTTCCATTTCCCTAACTATCGCTTTCTTCCTCTCGCGCTCGCTCCCCTCCCTTCTTCCTCCATTAGCCCATTAGCAGTTATGTGATACTACCCTTGTATATGCTGATGGAGCAGTGGATGGAGAAGTGGGTAAATTAAGCCTGACCACTGGTTGTGTTATGGGCTCCTCTTCTAAAGTGCCACTGAAGGACACTGCATGAGGTGAACACACCAGTGAGCCCACCTGACCTGTGGGGATGTTTAAATATGTCTTGTTCACACTGAGCGTGTCCTGCAGCAGAAACATGGATCGGACAGACAAACGTGTCAGACGTAACCCATCAGATCGCTCAATTTGTCCCCAGTTAAGCCGTAATGGAAGGCAGTGCGCTGAGGCTGACAGCAACCCTGCCACGGGGGCCCTTGAGCCTCGGCGTGTGCGCCTGTGAGTCGTGCTCCACCGGAGGGTGTCACCAGGCGTAACTGCGTGTTATTCACACTGACGAGTTCCACTGTTCACTGTCACCTCTCATTCGGAGGGAGCTGGAACCACCCTCCTCGTTCACAACCACGAGAACTGCAGGAGGTCCGAGCTGCGCGTCGTCCCCATCGAAAGAATCGAGGGAAATGTTTAGATGCTGCTCGTGTTTTCTAATGCCAACAAAGATGGAGGTTTGTGTGTGTGTAGTGGAGGAGGGTGTGATGGTGTTTGATTTGTTGTGAAGACTCGAGCAGCGGGACCCAGCAGAGTCCAGGTTGGAGCAGCGGGCCTGCAGAGAGCGGCACTTCCTCGTCCTGCAGAGAGGCCTGACAGCAGGGACCCGGCGCAGGGCCGCCTCGCCTCTTCATCATCACCCACAGAGGGCAAGAAAAGGAGGAAGGAGGGATTTGGTTATCAGTGTTCCCCACCCCCACCCTCTTCTTCTTCCTGCTCCGTCTTTGGCCTGTTTCCAGAGAGACCAAAAAGCCAGTTTTCTCTCTCCCCGCTCCCTGATTGTTTTTGTTCCTGTGAGCAGACAAATAGAGTTTGGCCTCTTACAAAAGAAAATACTCAAGCTCATCTGATCTTACTGCCCTGAGGAGTGGCCGGGCCTGAAGGGCTGGCGACTGGAAAATTACTGTGCTGCTCCCCCGGCCATGTTGTCAGAGAGTCTCAGCCAGAGCGAAAGTCAAAGACTTTTCAACTGAAACGGCCGTCACCTCATTGAAACATTTGTGGTTATTCTAATTTGGGAAATACCGTATTTTCCAGCGTATAAGTCGCTCTGGAGTATAAGTTGCACCAGTCAAATAATAATTATTATTATAATCATTATAATGTGTTATGTATTGTCATGAAATTGGCTCTCTGATTTTAACCCATCCACCACCAGGTGGAGCAGTGGACAGCTATTGAAAGTGACCCGAGAGCAACTGGGGATAAGGTGTCCTGCTCAGAGACACTACGAGATGTGCAATGACTGGGGCTCGAACCTAGGACCTTTGGGTCCTGAGTCAGCTGCCTTGCCCCTACACCATCTTGGCCCCCTCAAAGGCATCACAAAGAGGGAAAAAAACATATATAAGTCGCTTTGCCGTATAAGTCATGTTTATTAAGCGTCACCACAGAAACGTGGGCTGTTGTACCATAAATCAATTGGTGGCCACGGTAGCATACACGGGAGGACTCACTGTTGCAGTTCTTCGAAATTTAACAAGATTAACATTTAAAAACAATTATTTGTTTGCTCGACATTATAGCAAAGGTGTGTCTCAGTTTAAAATTGCCATGCACTTTAATGGTCAGTGTTTGGTAGGGGGCGGTAGGGGTAATGGTACAGGAACAACATATACGCCTACCGGTAGTTGGCAAAAGTCTAGAGGACCCCTTTGCACCTCTAGCAGCTGCAAATGGTAATGTTTATTCTGGTTCATGTGGGTATGAATGAACATTTAAAGCGTTAATCAAAAATTGCGTTGTGAATATCGAAAAAAGTATACAGGTAGTCCTCGACTTACGGCGGTTGCGACTTTCGACGATTCCACTTCACGAACGCGCTCCCATTGAAAAGCATTGTTCGAGTTACGCCATTTATGCGCCTTTACAGCAGAAAATACGGTAAATGGTAAATGGAGCTTATTTATATAGCCCTTTCCAGCCCCCTGTGAGGAGCCCCAAAGCGCTTTACAATACCAACCATCCACCCATTCATACATACATTCATACACCGGTAACGGTACCGAAACGAAACTTAGGGGAGCTTGAAACTTACAGGAGGGAAGGGGGGAGCTGGAAACAAAATTTAGGGGAGCTTGAAACTTACAGGAGGGGGTTTCCACTGACGCGCTCAGTGGAAACTTACAGAGCAGGCAGACCTCTGGACTGCGAGTAGAAATACAAGAGGAGCGGAGGACACCTGAGCAACGAGCTAACATGCTAGCAATGAGCTAACATGCTAACAGACGTTGCTGTAAACACTGTGGACCTTGTGAAGCAAGCTGCAGAGCTCGGAGGTGCACGAGCTAACATGCTAACAGACGGAGGAAGAAATGACCAGCTCCCAGTAAGAAATTAACTTTTTTCCTTCATTATGGCTCCTAAATGTATGTGGTTATGTAGGCTAATGTGTTAGAATAGGCTAAGTGCTTGGTAAAAATACAGTACTGTATGTATGAGGTGCTTGGATGTATGAGGTGCTTGGATGTATGAGGTGCATGTATAAGGTGCCGTTTGGACGTATTTTCGACTTACGGCGATTTTCGTGTTACAAACGGGCGTAGGAACGGAACTTGTTCGTAATGCCGGGTACCCACCAAACGTGTCTGGAGCGTCAGAAATGCTCTTGCCGCCCCCCTTTTGGCTGCTTGTCACCAGAATCTGTTCACACTGAAGACGCGTCTGATGACGCGCAATGGGAGGAGCGTCTGGCTCCTTTTCCGGTTGTTTCTTGTACACCGGGCAGACGAAATCAGCTGTACGTGAGCCTCGTTACTACTTGAGTGGGTTTTCTACGAGCCGAACTGTAGCTCCGAAAGTCTTTGTTGAGATTAAAACGTTTTTTTATGTTTGGGGTGATCGTACGCTCGAACGGAGAGCAGCAACTGTAAAAATACCAAGTTTCTTACCAGAGGCTGGTTTCTTCATGGAGGCTCGTTGGGGTAAGTTTAAAAAGTAAAAAAAAAGTCCCGTCGTCGTTGCGTCATCACATAGCAGAGGCTCTCCCGATTGGTTCCTGCAACGCGTCGCGCGTCGAAAGTTCGAATATTTGAACTTTGGCTGCGCGACGCGTTGGCTGCTTTGGACGCGTCGCGCGCGAGGAAAAGAACTGCCGCGCGCTGCCGCGCCGCTTGAAAAGCTCAAAACGCGCCACTTCACGATTCGCCGCGCCTCGACGCGTCTCCACATAGACTTTCAATGTAAACCGGCCACTTCCGCTGCCCGAAACGCGTTTGGTGGGTACCCGGCATTAGTCCCTTCCTGGAATATCTTACAAAAAGATCTGAAGCTCTCGGCCTTGCCCTCTCTAAATGGTTAGAATCTGTTGGAATCCTGGCAAAAACCAATGCAGATATGTTCTTGATTTTATACATATAATGTTTTGCTAGTTTTGCTAGTTTTTCTATTGTTTATTGTTTAAGGTAATTGTATCATTGCTGTTCATCATTCTTTAGTTAGCACGTCGCTTTTGTAAATGAGTCCACGAGGCTCAATGAGATTTACCTGACTACGGTAAATAAAGGTTGAATGAAAAAGTCGGGGACTACCTATATACCGTAATCTCAGGGCTGACAAATCTTTACAAAAAAACTGCAACTTATACGCCGGAAAATACATGCGAGCACAAAGAAGCAGGTCAGAGAACGTCTGAATGAGAAGCATGCGTTGACATAACCCGCAAAGAGAAGATTTGGTCTTTGTGTAAGAAAACCTGTTGCGGTTCCCCCAAAAAAAGTGGGCGAAGCCTCCATCTCTGCCTCAGAAGTGGCTCTTGGATAAGTGATTACAACTGGCGGGGAAAGAGGGGTAAAACGAGGACCTTGTCAGCGCAGACCCTCCAGATCTGAGGTCAATTTCGACGTTTGATTGCGTATTTTTGTGAAGTCTGTGTGTGTGGAAACTGACGAAGCAGAGGGGGGAGTTTACTGTTGCCTCGTTGAAGCCATCATCATTATCATCATCATCTGAGGAGCAGACACTGACTCGCCTGTCTGTCAGCTTCACCCCTTTGATTGTTCCCTTCTCCTCACCTCACCCCCCTCCCACACCTCCACCTACTCTGCCACCTCGTGGCCCTGGCCCTCTCTCTGCCTCAACCCCCCTCCCATGTTCGCAAATCACTTCTTCCTGTGTCAGCAGGTAAATTGTTTTGTCCTCCCATTCCCTGCTTTCATTACCTTGTGTAAATTAAGCGATATGTCGTCCACCGGTGCGCGCCACAGCACTCACCGCGCCGACGCCAAAATCATGAGATTTGGCATAATAAATGAAGACAAACTGGCAGCGGCGGTGCTCCTCTCTGTGCAGGCTCGCCTTCATTATTCGCTTAACTTGCCGGAGAAAATGACTTAACCCTGACCTGTGTATTACGTCCCATATTCACTCCAGATAAAAGCCTTTTTACAGCGCACAACAATTTATATTCTAGCAAAGAGGCTGCTTTTCTCTGTCAGTTTTCCAATCTCAGCTCCTGAACACACGTCATTAAACTTGTCTTGCCTTGCTGTATTTGTCCATCAGTCCTTCTTTTTACATAAAATCTGGCAGCATTATTCTGGGATTTGATGGCACCCACTCATTTTTCCCCCCTTGGAATGTTTGATTGGAAGAAATACAGCCGGGCTGGGGCCTATCTCCTCTCCTCTGTGGAATCATGCAGTTGATGAAATAGTGTTCCCTCAGCAAGAATAATAAAAACAGACTTGTGCATTACAGGGGGCTCTCAATCTGCCAGCAGGGCCGAGCTGAGCGAAAAAGCCCACCGCTGCCTCCTGACAGATTTTTATAGTTATCCCAGCAGATAAACGGAAACGGGTGACCAGGCTGGGGAAGGCCACTCTGCGGCTGAGAGTGGGCTGCAAGCCTGGACAATAAAACATGGGGTGTGGGTGTTAAAGCTGTGAGTGCACAGATGAGGATGCTGATGTCGCCAAATTTCTCTTTTTATACTGTTGAGAAGAAAACTTGTGAGTGAAAGTTGTTTCTAGTATTTCACTGCACAGGCTATAGCTGTCATTGATGGAAGGATTACCCCCCCTCCCACTGAGAAATAAGGAAGTTTTATCCTTTTTAGTCATGTATTTTGATAGTGTTGAGAACAGGGGCGTCTTCAGAGAGTTTGCAAAGGGGTGGCCAGATAATCTTGGGGTGGCACATCAAAACTTTTATTATGTTGTCATATATATGCTATTAAAAATACAATATAAGGGCATCATCTTCTTATTGTCTACTTTTTTTTTATTTTACAGATCATAACTGCACAGTCATTATTCAATGTATTGATGTCTGGCTTCTTTTCTTTTAAATGTATATTTCTCGAGACAAGTTTTATCTTTATAGGCATGGTCATTGCCCGCCCTGGTTCCCCTTTGGTGGCGCCCCTGCTTAAGAGTAACTTTCAGCTACTACAAATTTGAGCTCCTCTCTAAAACTGACTGCTTTATCACCATTTTTGTGTTTGCTAAGGTCAATTAGCTGTGGCAGCCATCTTGAATCCAGTTGACTCTAAAGATTATAGTCAATGGTTTCATGATTCAGCACAGTTCCATTACAGTCCATCCACTGGTTCATGAGGTATTTTACTCTTAAACAAACACAAATATAAGTGATTGCATTATTGCCTAAAGGTGGGTGAAAAATGTCATTCTTAAGCTTTATAAGATTTGATTTGTGTTAGTAAACCTACGATCCTAACTCTTGCAGTATAGTAAAATAGCAGAACTATAAAGACATTTGCGCTGTAGTGTTCCGACTCGAGTGACATTCAGAGATGAAAAGCGTGAGCGCAGCTGCCTTCAGGTACTGTGGGTGTTCACTTTCCAGTTTGAAAGTTTCAGTATTACTTCAATATAAGCTCCTTTAAATATAAAAGATCACAAATAATTAGCTAAATGGTTTTCACTTTTTGAAATTGAAGCAAATCCTGTTGGTTAAACACCAAAGTCCATGCTCAGTAATCCAGGTATAAAATCCAACGATGTTCAATCAAAGTTTGTTAAAGTTTCAAGCTTTTTTCCTCCTTGTCTCAGAGCTAAACTGTCCATCATTTATGGGTTTATTACATTTTGTTGCAGCTAATACTTCAATAAATTGATCTGATTTTTTTTAATTCATTGACTGCTGGTATACTTTTTCTAAAGAAATATGTGAAATATTAAAATAAAACCTTTAAAAAAAGCAACATATTTTCACACTTTAAAACCTTACAATTATATATATTTTTGTACTTTGGGGGGAATTAGATACATTTTACAAACAATTAGGCCTATTTCTTTGTAAATAAATTCTTATAATTTAAAAATTGTCTCAATAGCCTGTTTTTAACCCTTAAAAAGTCACGCCAAAAGCTTTGCATATTGGAATAACGTATTGGAAATTAAAAAAAAATCATTTAAACCCCTAACATATAACAAGGTGGAGTAAAATGTCAGATCATTTTTTTTCTATTTTCACATTTATTATTCTTTTAAAAAAGTAAACCATTTAAAATCCTTTCTCTAAGATCAAACAGTCCTCTTTTGAAAACCAGACATGTAACCAGAATCATCAAAAACTGTAATAAAGAGTCAGAAATTCTCTTGATGGAAAAGTTCCTCCGTGAATTGCCTCTTATGTTTTTTTTTCTTCTTTTCTTTTTTCTTCTTCTTTTTTTGCTGTTGGAGAAGATAATCAGCCATAAATGGTCCTCGTCTCCACCTAACAGGTCCTGATTAATCAGCCAAGTGGAGCAGACTAATCAATCTGCCTCTAATGCTTTCCACGCTGGGCCTGGAGAGCGACATGTCGTCTGCATCCTTGTTTCCCCTCTCCTCCTCTTCCTCCTCCTCCTCCTCCTCTGTTGGGCAGCAGTGGATAGAAATACTGTTGTGACGGATGAACAAAAAGACCTGCAGCTGAAATTTTCTGACATGTTTAAGGATAGGACGTTCAAATGATTGGTTTAAGTGAATAAGTGAATCTAAATTATTTCTTCATAAGGAATAATTTTGTTAGAAAATGAATAAATTTGTATTGCTTTACCCCAAATGTTTTAGAGAAATGTAAGTTTGTTCATTGCACACACAAAAAGAAAAATCTAAATGATAAAAATCGTTTAATTAGGCTTTAGGCTGTGTACTTCACTGTCAAGACTCAGAGACAACTGAGGGGACAAGTTCAGCTGAGGAACAGACCTACAAGCTTAAAAAAAAAAAAAATCACGTGAAGTAAAAGCAGACATATAAATGTTATTATTAATTATTAACCAAATGCTTTTACCATTAATGTCCCCATTCCATGAAACGGTTACAAAGTATGCTGCCTTACTGCTGTGACTTTCTGAGATAAGCTGATGCTATAAGTCGAATTGTCCAATCCCTTCTGAGAATGGAAACCTTAATTAATGAATTTAGCGTCAGCTCTGGTAAAACATTACTGCAGCCTTACTGGAATGTTCTGAGTTGGATCAGAATTGGGCTAAAAAGAAACGGGGCTGCGTCTAATTTCACTTTTTCTGAAAGTGTCCCACTTCAAGGTTTAATTTTTAAAAGTTTGAGTCTGTTTCCCTCCCACAGTCAAAGAACACATCAGCCGGGTTGAGTAGGGAGCAGGGTTAAACTGAACATTAAGTTGATTGCTAATGGTGTATATTAATGAGAATTGCTACGAGTGAGGGATAAAATAGCAGTCATACTTAGATAGTAGAGCCATTGTGCTTTCACCAGTTTATTTTTTCAACTTTAACCAGTGAGGGTTGGAGTCACAAGTCTCTGTTGTTCTGTGGATCTGAAGCTGAAAAGTTTGAGGGAACCCTGATGCAGAGAATTAATGCAAAATTACAGGAACTCTTTGAGATCATTTCCTCGGTTTGGATGAAATGTTCATTTGAAGTTAAAATAATTTAGTAGTTACCTCACATATCTTTGCACTTAACTCTGTAAATATTACCACCTTTCAACTTTATACAGTATATTAAAACTTTACATCACCCTGATCCATTCTCCCCTATTCTGAATAGCTGCTTAGAAACATCTGGCTAATATTCATATGATCTCACAGATGTTATGACTCCCCTCTGAAGTAAACAGCTTACAGCTCAAAGCACTTACACACAGGTGTCTCTCAAGGGAAAGCCATTTTCTGAAAAGCAGAACAAAGTATGTCATGAACATTACAGGTTGTCCCCGACTTACGAGCGAGTTCCGTACCTGCGAGTTGCTCGTAAGACGAAAATTCGTACGTCGGAACATGAAACACGTGTTCTCGTAAGTCCGGATTTTCGCTCGTAAGTTGGAACATTTATGCTAGAGCTACTACGAACACTCGTTTTTCATCAAAAACATTCATACTACTGTACTTCATAAACATGCTCAGAAACGTGTTTCCAAACGGTTAGCTAACACACTTTCATCTAAAAACACAAGAAAGTGCTGTATTTTTTACAAATTTACTGCTTGTTTGCCAGCTCGTAAGTCCGGAACCTCGTATGTAAGAGCGCTCGTAAGACGGGGAATACCTTAATGTTTTACATGATTTCATTAAAATGATTGAAAACAATGATCAACATTTTTCATGTTCACGGCTGTTACAATCAAATAAAACAAACTTCATTTTTCTTTCTTAAAAGCCTAGAAAAAAGATAAACATTAGTCAGATTAAGTGACTCTGAGTCCAAGGACAGTGAATGTGTGAAAACATCAGACATTATTCAAGTCAAAAGTAACTTTAAAGCAAACCGTTCATGGTGAGTCTGGACAACACAAGGGTCAGAGGTCATGGACAGCGGAGCACATCTTCATGCAACACACCTTCATTCAAAGTTACTTAGAAACATTTGGAGTTGTAATAATAAACGGATCAGTTAATACATTTGCAACACAAGACTGTTTTCTTGAACCCAAAAGGTCACTGACTGGTGAAGATGCAGCAGAACCACGCAGTAATATTTCTAATTTTAACCACAGGTGGAGCTTATTAAAAATCTGCTTCAACCAACCTGTTGGACTCCTCAGCAAAGACGACAAAACAAATGATACATATAAACTAATAATGTGTACTAAACTAATGTTAGGCTGATTGGTAACTCTAAATTGACCCTGGGTGTGAGTGAGGCAGGTCCCTCTTGTAAATGAGTCCCCGTGGCTCAAATAAAGGTTGAATGAATGAATGAATGAATGAATGAATGAATGAATGAATGAATGAATGAATGAATGAATGCAATGTACGTATAAAAAGAACAGGATGACATAGGAGTGAATTTTCACTCCTGTCCTGTCCCACTTCTGGTACATGACTCCTGCTCCCATTCAGAATGACTCCCACTACCGCTTCTGTTTTTTTTTTTCTTCTTCTTCCATTTACCGTATTTTCCGGAATATAGGTTGCGGCTTTTTATCATTTTTGCATGCCCTGCGATCTATATTCAGGTGCGACCTATTTATGGCTTTTTATAAAATAAGCTGATTTGTAATCATTTATTAACAAAAATTAAACTGAGACACACTCTTACAATAATGTCAGCTAACAAATGTATTTTTTTAGGTGTTTATCCTGCTAAAATTATTCATTTATTAAAGAAAAGTTCAGCTCAGACACATATTTGCTATAATTTTTATCAAACAAATAATTGTTTTTAAGTGTTAATCTTCTTAAAAGCCTTGCTGTGCGCTCCTGTGGAAGAGACATTTGCAGCAGAGCTAAACACTTGGTCCATATTTTGACGTAGGTGCGACCTATATATGGATTTTTTTCAATTTTTTGGTAATAATTGGACAGTGCCACCTATATTCAGGTGCGACCTATATTCCAGAAAGTACGGTAGTCTTTAGGAAATACATTGAATTTGTTTTAATCTTCCACCCATTCCTTTTTATATTACTTTGTTTTTAACACATTACAGACAGGAGTCTGGTATTCCAGAGTGAAGGCTTATTGAAAGAAAACTACAAAATAGCGGCACTGTCTAAAGTTTATTTTATTTCTTTCTCTTTTTTGTCCTATTTATTGGTTCCTGCTCCTATCTGATCATGTTAACTTTTCGTCCTGTTCCATCCCAAACCATGTGTTATAATAAAGTTGATTTCAGTCCTGTGGGAATCCTGTGACCTGCAGGACTCCTGAAAAAAAATGTCATCCTCTAGTTTGCAGCAAAACAAAGAAAGCACTGCTCCTGAGGTGTGATGAAGCAGATGTCTTGAAACTCCT
>JBBPBX010058602.1:0-22046 GCA_038048925.1 Garcialebias charrua | reverse complement strand
AAGTCTAAAAGATGTTGTCATTTGCATTGAAGACTGAAGTTAAACTGTAGATAAAACCAGAGCCATATATAGCTCTGGATAAAACCAGCAGAAGCCAACAAAGAAAATGCTAAAAATTAAGTACCGGTACAGTACATCTATAAAATGTCAGCCATATTGAATTATTGGAAAACTAAAAAGAATGGATTGTCTGATATATTTCATCCATAAAACTAAAATGATATATATTTTTTTCTTTTTTAGAAAGGCCATATACACCCAGTAAGTATGGCATAATCTTCTTTTGCTTTAATTAATTTTAGCATTAAACTATTTTTCTGTACAAATGTCAAAATCTGTAAACGAACAATGTTTTTGCCCTTTCAGCTTCGAACACGAGCCTTCTGAGAAACTGAACCAACAGGCGGATTGATAAATGCATCGTTGTGTTCTGACGTGTCTGGGTGAACAAGTCCAAAGCAAACAACTTTGCTCTGCTGAATAAATAATTGTAGGAGATTTTTGTTTTCTGGTTTCCTGATAAGTAGAACTGGTGCGTATAAAGAACAGGTTGCAAAACTACAGTAGTTTACCGGGAAGCGCACCGTGCATGTCAAGGTCATTTTATGATTTGTATTAGGTGTCTTACAACATTTTACAGTCAGTATGTGATTTCTTAATGTACTTTTAATTATTATTTTTTTGTTTAATTGTCTGTCTGAATTTTAAAAAAATGGACAAAATACTGATTTTACTTTTTAATGTGATGTAAATCTTTAAACAATATATTTCTTCTAATCACTTAATCATGTTGCGTCTTTGTTGTACAGTAGATCTGATTCATGGTGTGAACACAGTTGGAAACTGTTTAGTGACAAAAGATGTAAACTTTTCTGTGGACTAACGCGTTTGAGGCCAACTTGAATCTGTTTCTGAACACAAACTGTGTAAAGATGTGATCTAAAAGCATCATTTCAGCTGGTGTAAATAACAGACGAGCGCTGACACTGAGGCAGGACATTTATGGTAAACAGAGCACTGACAAATGTTTAGACAGTTTGTTTCTTTATTTTAATTTCCATCTAAAACGTCAGATTTTCATATTCGTTCATGACTGTTCATATGGGTAAAGCAGCACTGACTACTTGTTTGTTCTTGTCTGTAAACTGAAATGATTAAATTTTAACCCATTTAAAAAAGCAGCTCAGACTTATACTTTGTACAATATAAGGCAGTTCTTTGTTTTATTCATCTCAAACCTTAAAAATAAGAGACATTGCTGTGAATGCAACATGGAAGCTCGCAGAGCTCATGGAAACAGACAATGACACTGAATTTAAAGTATGAAAACTCTCAAATGGCTACTGAATTTAAAAAAAAAATCATATTTAAGCACAGACCAGATGAGGATTAATGGCATTTTCTTTTATCAAAGTTACGGCCATTTTCTGCTCCACTGAAGCAAACTATCATGAACAAAGAGAAACTGTCTCTAATGTAGAAAACAGAACATGAAGGAGGAGAGGTACAGAAAATGTATTTAATATTTCATTCTGTCAGCACATACATTTCCTGCTGACATGAATGCATAACCATCCATCCATCATCTTTACCTGCTTCTTCCATTTCAGGTTGCGATGGTCACTGGTGTCCATGTCCAGCAGTCACTGTGAGAGACGGGGGAAACCCTGGACAGGTCTCAAGTCCATCACAGGGACACATAAACAAGACAACCATTCACTCTCACCTATAGGGACAATTAAAGTACCAATCAGCCTAACATGCATGTTTTTAGTCTGTGGGAGGAAACTGGAGTAAACCCACATGCACGGAGAGAGCCTGCTCCACTCAGAAAGGCCTGGGATTCGATCATGCGACCTCGCTGAGAGGCAACAACTCTACCAACTGATCCACCATGCCACCTGAATACATAACTAAAAACTGAAAAAGATGATTCTACGGAAGGGTATTGCTCTCATCCATGAAATAATATTTTTTGAGCTTATGTAGTAAAAACATGATATTATGTAGTAAAAACGTGATATTATGTAGTTAAAAACGTGATATTATGTAGTGAAAACGTGATATTATGTAGTGAAAACGTGATATTATGTAGTGAAAACGTGATATTATGTAGTGAAAACGTGATATTATGTAGTGAAAACGTGATATTATGTAGTGAAAACGTGATATTATGTAGTGAAAACGTGATATTATGTAGTGAAAACGTGATATTATGTAGTGAAAACGTGATATTATGTAGTGAAAACGTGATATTATGTAGTGAAAACGTGATATTATGTAGTGAAAACGTGATATTATGTAGTGAAAACGTGATATTATGGAGAGCATACCCTTCTGTACAATCATGCATTGGAGGAGTACGGTAAATGAAATCAGAAAAAAGAAATTTATATGAAAAAAAAAATCATAGCAAAAAATATTTTTAAAAATTCTCACAAGGCACTTTATATTCATCTTAAAGTAAATCAGATTAATTCTTAAAATAATGAATATTTAACTTGTTCAAATAATAAATGAGCAAGAAAATATTTCTCTTTTTTTCTTCTGGTAAACAAAAACAAAAATTTCTGCCATTTGCTGTTGTTTTGAGTCTCTTAATAACAAGTTATTTTTTCTTAGTTTTTTTAAACACTTGTTGGGTACTCTATTCTAAAAACAGAAAATTAAAAAAGTCAAAAACAGGCTTTAAAAATCCGTGTGACCCACAGTGTGAACTTTTATATTCTGCCACTAGAGGGCGGTATTATTCTGAAGCTTCTCAGGTGGAAAAGAAAATTTTCATAAACAAAGAATGAATTAATTCTTCTAATATTTAAATTTTGGCAGATTTGACACACCCTCCTTAATATTAGATTATACAACTACGTTTTTAAATATGTTTATTTGAAGGTAGCAGTTGCATCAATCGTATAAAAGAACAGCTTTTGTCTTTTTGTTTCTTGTGTGCTCAGAAAAGATTATTATTAATCTAAAAAAGCTAAGTCTGGTCCTCTGGACATTCAAAAAACAAAGCAAGAAAGTAGAAACGTTTTGTCTTTCGTCCGAAAGACTTCCTCAGTCTGAGGTGCTGTACTCAGCTCAGTCTTATAAATAGCCCCCTCTCACAGTGGATCAACCAGTTTGTTGCTGACAGCCAAAATTGGACTATTGAACATGCATCAGGGTATTATTATTAATATTTAAAGTTCATGCTCAATCTTCCAGGTCCAGTAATGGTCAATCAGATCATCTGGACAGTTTCTTTTCTGTAAAGCCCTTTGGATAGAGGGAGAAATGTCTTTCCACAAAAAAGAAACTGTCCAAATGACCTGATTGACCATTATTGGATTATTAATAACCACTTTCCATTCAATCCTACAAAAATATCAGGTTTAATGTTGAACAGAGGAAGAAAATCACACATAAATATGTTTATAAACTAAGGAACTGTCTCAACATACCAGCAAAACACAAACTGTGGTTCTGTGGTTGGATTGGTCTGAATTTATCATGTTTGTTGAGTGCAGAATGCAGGAATCGGTAAAATACAAGGAGCGTGGCGGTAGAACTAAAAAATCTTGTTTAAATAAACTAATCAAGAGCTGACATGGCAGCAAAATACCCACAAGCAAAACTTGAGGGAGAACAAGCATAACGGCTTGACAGCCCAACGCACGGACAACACATGAGAAAAAGAACAAGCTTTAAAGGGAAACAGGAAAAATGATGCATCCCACAAATATCCTATTTAATCTAAACTGTCAGAGATTAGTCTGGACAAGAGTCCGGCCTAAGCACTGAAAAGCAATAAATGTTCTTTATTTCTTTGAGAGTTTGAGAAACCTCCTCCTCGCTGCAAAGACAGATGTCAGAAGCTCTCCCAGACAGACAGACATTTGAATCAATCAATATCCTTGTCATTAAGTAAAGTCTCCTTCAAGTTCACACGTTCTCGGGGGCGTCTGCAGCCGGCTGCTCATTTTGTCCGGGGGAACTCCGCTGACCCCTGAGCCACAGCCAGGGATTGTCCTGATGCAAATCAGGAGGGGGAACCAATTCATCGTCGCACAATTCGATTAGACATCTGCATATTGAGCATCTGCACACAACAAAAATCTGCCAATATCCACCCTCCATCCCCCACCGGCCCCCAGTGTGGTAAGCACCCCGTGACCCCGGGGGCAGCCCTCTGTCCCTGCTCCACACACACCTCCCCTTGTCGCCCCATGTCGTCCCCTCCTGACCCTGTCAGACCCGGCTACAATACCTGACCCCGCCCCAGAGACGAGACGAGTGGAGTTCAAGGTAAATGTTCCTTTTTCTGCGTCCGTCTGCCCGGCCTGGCCCCTGTCCGGCCCCCGGCCACTAATCACATGCACCGCTCTTTTTTCACCCAGACAGACACTCAAAATGTTTTTTCCACAACAACTTTTTCAAGAATGGACACGTCCTAATGGCCTCCCTGGTTGATAGTTTTTTCTTTCCAAGTGGTTTTCATTCAGAGATCTTTGCCACTCAGACGACTTCCCTCCATTTTCAAACAGCTGTTTATTGATTCATCAGAATCTCTTCTCTGTGTTTGAAAGAGACAGCAAACGCGTCAAGATGTTTAAAGGAACATGTTTGGCCACAACACATCCAAAGTCGAACTGGGCTGCACGAAAAGACAAAAATCACAGGAAATCAAAATAAAATATAATCAATCTGTGTATTTGATCTAAAATGTCCCATTGGACGAATTTAAAGAGACCTGAGTGTGCTGGCACTAATATATTTATTATATTTTAGTCATTTATCATCCCTCACAAAGATTTTCTCTGTAGGCCATTTATTGATGTGTTTCATTTTACGTCACAATTAAACAAAGGGCTCGAAAAATGACAGCTGGGAGCTTTACTTAACAATCATAACTGTTATGTGGTTTGCTGGATCTTTCTCTGGATCAGCAGGCATAATTATATTTAGTTCTCTCGAACACTCAAACAGATACTGTTTTTATAGATGAACATGTTTTATAATAAGGAGAGCAGTGAGACCAGCTGTGCTATTGTCTGGAGACAGAGACATGGACAAAAAGACAGGAGACAGAACTGGAAGTGGCAGAAATGAAGATGTTGAGGTTATACAAGGGTCAGTGTACCTTTCGTTCAATTGTTTTTTCATAGAGAATCAAAAATTGAAAAAACGACTTGTGAAAAAACAATTGAACGAAGGGTACACTGACCTACAAGGATGGATAAGATCAGGAATGAGATCATCAGAGGCACAGCACAGGCTGAACATCTGGGAGATAAAGTTAGAGAGGCCAGACTGAGATGGTTTGGACATGTCCAGAGGAGGGACAGTGGATAGAAGGATGTCAGAAATGCAGCTGCCAGGAAGAAGACAAAGAGGAGATACAGATATATGGATGCAGTTAGAGAGGACATGGAGGTAGTTGGAGTGAGGACAGGGTGAGATGGAGGAGGATGACTCGCTGTGGAGACCCCTGAATTATCTTTTTATGACACTTGCAGACATTCTGACTCAAGTAGGCTTCTCTGGGACACTGTAGCCTTAACACACTTTAGTTATACTGGTGAAGATTCTCAGTCATCCAGGACATGATAAAATCAAAAACCGTTCATTACAAAAACAATTGGACTTTATTTGTCACAGAAGACGTTTCGCTCTTCATCCGAGGAGCTTTCTCAATTCAAAGAGCAGTGAGTGTGGGGTTCAGGTTTTAAAGGCTGAAATAAGATACACACATACCTATGTAGATTGACAAATCACACCTTAACAGTAGGGGTTTCTTAAGGCCTTTGTTAGTCTAATTCACAGATGAGGCTCCTCTGTTCCCATCAAGTGTGAAAATTGTCAGGGAATCAGTCCTAAAGCTGCATTATACTGTATGTTTTTGAAAGTTGGAATCTGAGACCTCCTCCCCTGTTAAGAGAAAGTTTTTCTCTCTTAACATAAACAGCTTCCTTCACACCCCTCTCAAACCATCTGTGTTCTCAGTCCAAAATTTGCACATTCTGGTCCTCTGAGTGTCCCTTGTCCGTGAGGTGGAGGTGAACAGCTGAGTTTTGTCCAGAGGAGGTGGCTCTCCTGTGTTGAGCCATGCATCTGTAAATAGGCTGTTTAGTTTCTCCAATGTAGAGGTCTGGACAGTCCTCGCTGCACTGGACTGCATAAACTACACCACTCTGTTTGTGTGTAGGTGTTTTGTCCTTAGGATGCACCAGCCTCTGTCTGAGAGTCCTGCTGGGTTTGAAATGTACTGGGATGTTGTGTTTGTTGAAAATCCTTCTGAAATTCTCTGATACTCCAGCCACATAAGGGATGACAATGCTTTTTCGTCTGTTCTCCTTTTTTTGTTTATTAGTGTGTTTTGTAGATTTTCTCGCTGACTTGACAAAGGGCCAGTTATATCCACATGTTTGGAGAGATTTTTATATGTGTTTCTGTTCCTTTTTCTTCCCTTCTGTCTTTGTGGGGATGTGTTCGGCCCGATGCTGTGAAGTTCTGATGACAGAAAGTTTGTGTTCCAGTGGATGGTGAGAGTCAAACAGAAGATACTGGTCTGTGGGTTGGTTTTCTGTAAACTTCAATATTAAGACTGGCCTCTCTTTCCATGTGAACCAAACGGTCCAAAAAAGGCAGCTTGTTGTCGTTTGCATCCTCTCTGGTGAACTTGATGTTGTTGTCGTCAATCGAGTTGATGTATCTGGTGAACGCTTCTATTTCCTTGGCTTGGATTTTGACCCAGGTATCATCCACATGTCGGAACCAATGGCTTGGAGTTGTTCCCTCATAGGAGTTTAGGGCTCTCTGTTCCACTTCCTCCATGTAGAGGTTGGCAACAATGGGTGACACTGCAGATCCCATGGCACAGCCGTGCTTCTGTCTGTAAAAACTGTTACTGAGCTTGAAATAAGTGGTGGACAGGCAGACTTCAGTTGAATTTCCAATCTTCAGCCTCTGAAATAAAAAACACATTTGGTGGTGTGAAGTAAGTCTGAATGCTGATCTGGATGTGAAACAAAACAATGAAACTCCGTGATGTGGTACCATCACTGAAGGTACATTTTTCTACCTGAGACAGTCAAAGTGGTATTTTACTAATCTCCCAATAACTTAATCAGAGATTAAAGGTTCAGTCTGCAGTTTCTGTAGAACTGCAGCAGTTAGAAATATTTTCAACAGGCAAAGCATTCTGATCCCTCCCCCTCAGAGCCATATGTGGCTCTGCCCCCTTGTGGTCTGTTGAATTTCAAATTCAAGCTCTGTTTTTATTGGCTGATTCAAATTCAAGCTCTGTTTTTATTGGCTGGTTACAAACTCTGTTTTTATTGGCTGGAAAATGGCGGGTCACCTTTTCTTTTTAGAAATGCTTATTTACCACCTGGAGAAGCAAGGGGACAATATTTTTTTTAATTTTTTTTCAGAGATTACCTGGCTAACATCAGTCTGTCAGGAGGTAGTGACAGAGTGAAGAAATATGTTCATTAAAAAAAGCTACATACTGCAGCTTTAAGCAACCTTTTTAAATGTACGTTGATATCTGAGGATTATCTAAGAATCCCCACTTGATGTTTCATGACCCACATTGAGTTTCTGAACCTAAATGTGAGAGCCACTGATGCAAAGCTGAAAACACAGCAGCCTCCATCCTTCTGAGAGTAAAAGTTTAACCTATCAAACATTCTGGATGCTCAGCGATGCCATGGTTTTTTTCAGAGTGTCTGTAGCTCTTTACAGGAGAACAACCATCAGTGAAGCCTTTTTTAATTAAACTGAAGTAAATTCAAGACGTGACATAAAGAGGTCATTAAAAAAACTGAAAGACTTTAGACCATCCATCCATCCATCCATCTTCTTCCGCTTATCCGGGGTCGGGTCGCGGGGGTAGCAGCCTAAGTAGGGAGGCCCAGACTTCCCTCTCCCCAGCCACTTGGAGCAGCTCCTCCGGGGGAATCCCAAGGCGTTCCCAGGCCAGCCGAGAAACATAGTCCCTCCAGCGCGTCCTGGGTCTTCCTCTGGGTCTCCTCCCGGTGGGACATGCCCGGAACACCTCACCAGGGAGGCGTCCAGGAGGCATCCTAACCAGATGCCCGAGCCACCTCAACTGGCTCCTCTCGATGTGGAGAAGCAGCGGCTCTACTCCGAGTCCCTCCCGGATGACTGAGCTTCTCACCCTATCTCTAAGGGAGAGTCCAGCCACCCTGCGGAGAAAACTCATTTCAGCCGCTTGTATCCGAGATCTTGTTCTTTCGGTCATAACCCAAAGCTCATGACCATAGATGAGGGTGGGAACGTAGATCGATCGGTAAATTGAGAGCTTTGCCTTTTGACTCAGCTCTCTCTTCACCACGACAGACCGGTACAGCGCCCGCTTCACTGTGGACGCTGCACCTATCCGCCTATCGATCTCACGCCCCAGTTTTCCCTCATTCGTGAACAAGATCCCGAGATACTTAAACTCCTCCACTTGGGGCAGGACCTCCTCCCCGACCCGGAGAGGGCATGCTACCCTTTTCCGGCTCAAGACCATGGCCTCGGATTTGGAGGAACTGATCCTCATCCCGGCCGCATCGCATTCAGCTGCAAACCGCTCCAGCGAAAGCTGTAGATCACGAGCTGATGAAGCCAATAGGACCACATCATCTGCAAAAAACAGAGAAGCGATTCTAAGGTCACCAAAACGGATCCTCTCAACACCTTGGCTGCGCCTAGAAATTCTGTCCATAAAAGTTATGAACAGAATCGGTGACAAAGGGCAACCTTGGCGGAGTCCAACTCTCACCGGAAACGAGCCTGACTTACTGCCGGCAATGCGGACCAAGCTCTGACACCGGTCGTACAGGGACCTAACAGCCCTTATCAAAGGGCCTGGTACCCCATACTCCCGGAGTACCCCCCACAGAACCCCCCGAGGGACGCGGTCGAATGCCTTCTCCAAGTCCACAAAACACATGTAAACTGGTTGGGCAAACTCCCACGCACCCTCCAGGACCCTGCTGAGGGTGTAGAGCTGGTCCAGTGTTCCACGACCAGGACGAAAACCACACTGCTCCTCCTGAATCCGAGGTTCGACTATCCGACGGACCCTCCTCTCCAGAACCCCTGAATAGACCTTACCAGGGAGGCTTAAGAGTGTGATCCCCCTATAGTTGGAACACACCCTACGGTCCCCCTTTTTAAATAGGGGAACCACCACCCCAGTCTGCCAATCCAAGGGAACTGCCCCAGATGTCCACGCGATATTGCAGAGTCGCGTAAGCCAACACAACCCTACAACATCCAGACCAACAAACCAAAATAGGAATGATTTGACTACAATTTATAAGAACGCAACCACTGATTTTGATCCATCAAGCAACGATGCAAGACAGACGGGTCACACCAAATGTGAGATGTAAGCATAATCAAATCTGAGAAAAACCTTCCACATCTCAACATGGGTCAAAAGTTTACTTTTTAAACAAGCAACGACACCAAGAAAACTGAAGACTTTTCAAAAGCAACATCTGAACCCAGTAGAACCACTCTGGCTGAACATGGGAATGCACTGATGAAACCATGCAGGGTGGGCACACTTCAACTTCCTGCAAAGAATATGATCATTAAATAAAGAAGAAAGCTTTGTGATCTTGCAGGTTCATCCCAAGGAGACTTGATGCTGCAGCAACTGCCACAGGTGCTTAAACATGAAACAAAGCGTCTGATAAATTAAGCATCATCATCATCATCATTTAGATTTGTATCAGTATGATCAATATTCCGTCCATCGATGTTCCTGTGATCTGGGAGAAGCTGAGTGTTTATTTGCTGTTCTCTGTTCATACGTGTCTCTGATGACTTGAAACCTCAGCTTCCTTCTTCTTGGCAGGAAGTGAGTGTCGGCAGCTCTTGGTCGTAAAACTCTTCTGGTCGCGCTCCCAGAGTGCTGAGCTAGGAGAGAGGACAGAGAATCTCTGTGTCACTCTGTGATGCCACGGGATGTGAGGGGATCGCTGCGAATGTCAATAATCGACGAGCTGCTGCCTGTTTTTAGAGCAGCAGAATCATCTGAATAAACCTGACTTATCTCAGATAAAGGTGCTCACAAAGATGTTTAAACAGAGAATGCTAATATTTGTCTGTTAGCAAAACATTTTATGAACCAACCATGACTAATTGTAATGAAACACTCAAAAGAGTGATCATTGGATGCACACTGAGTCAACTCCATTCAAGATAACAGACCTTTGCAAACACTAATATTCAGAGATTCAGAGATCCTTTATTGTCATTCGCACCACATGTGGTACATGTGGTGCATGTGGTGGAACAAGATTATGTACACAAGGTCCCAGTTACATCCAGCTATAAAATGTAAAAGGAAAACAGTTAAGATCTAAGACATGAACTAAGAAAAACATCAACTAAATAATACACTAAGCACTAGTAGCATAAAATATTACGTCGAACAGCGGCACGAACATGAGTCTGTGTGAGCAGATGAGCACGCATGAACACAGCAACATGAAACAGATCAGCAGCAACATGAAACAGATCAGCAGCAACATGAAACAGATCAGCAGCAACATGAAACAGATCAGCAGCAACATGAAACAGATCAGCAGTATGCATACTGATGAGGGTCCTCGTTGATGTTGATGGATATTTTGATGTGGGTCATGATCAGTTTTTCAAAACATTTTGCGACTATCGGGGTGAGGGCCACAGGCCAGTAGTCATTCAGACCAGTCACTGTAGAGCTCTTTGGGACTGGGATGATGGTGGCGGTCTTCAGGCAGGTGGGAACTGTCTCCAGGGTAAGTGAGGTGTTAAAGACCGTGTAAAGTGAAATTAAATGTGTGATTTTAGTTTGTCACATGGCATAAATATGTGTTATTAATCACCCATATAAATCTGACTGATTAAAAACATTGTTTTCCTTATAAAATTAAGTCTCAAAAATCATGAAAAAACATAATTTTCCCTTGGTCTGAAACTGTGGGGGCGTGTCAGCGCGTGGGCGTGGTTTCAGCGCAGTACTGCGGCCTGCAGCTGAGCTGTGTGTGGAGAGGCAGACAGCAGAGCCAGTAAACCTGCTCTGTTTTTATCTGAGTTCTGGCTGTAACAGCAGCTACTTTTTCCAAGAGTTACGCTGTTTTTGTAAATAGTTTTCTTGTGTGTTTTTAATCTGGAATGAATTTTTTTTTAAAAAGAGTTGTACCATGCGGGAATTGAACCCATAAGGTTTGGGATGGAAGGCAAATGCTTTATCCATTGACCTATCCAGGCATTACAGCTACTCAGTATAAAACCACGTGATATAAAAACACGTTATGATTTGTACGGGTGCCCTGACCATCGCGACATCCAGGGAAGATGCACGAACGAGGCATAATTTTTTAGCTAGCTAACAATGAACAAAATATCTATGCTATTGCTATCTGATGCTATCTGCGATTCGCGAGTGAACGGCTCCACCGAGGCGAATTTATACGGCTGGAGCTGCAGGGGGTGGGGCTATACTTAAGAAGACCGCGTGACGAAACGCGGTCACATTTAAAACACGCCTAAAAAATCCTGAAACAGAAATATCTTTATACACAGTTTGCTCTATAACTCCAAAATTAATTGAGCTACAATTTTGAGACTTTTTACTCATTTACAAGATTACAATTATGACATTTATAATGTTTATTGAAGAAAATGTTGAAATTCACTTTACACGGTCTTTAAAGATGTTGGCCATCATGTTGCAGAGCTGATCGGTACATTCTTTCAACACTTTCCCAGAGTTATGACTCCACACGCTCACTTTTTGGTTTCAGTGAATTGAAAAAGCCTCCTGGATAGAGGTCGAAACGTCTTGTGCAACAAATAAAGTCCAGTTGATCTTGTATTGAACGCCTTTTTGATTTTATCATGTCCTGGACGACTGAGAATCTTCACCAGCATATTTTCCCAGAGTTGTTGTCTGGGCCGGTTGCTTTGTGAGGATTAATCCTCCTGAAAGTACTCCTCACTTCTGCTGAGGTTACGCTGAGAATGATATGATAATATGACTATAATCCAGTCATTTTATAGATATTGATCTAAGATTTTGTGTGGTAGTAGCTGAAAGTACTCCCCAACACAAACTCTGAGTGCTCACAGATAAAATACTTTTGCTTAAAACTTTGGCATGCAAAAGAAGGGTGAGCTGCATTTCATTGATAAAAGCTGTTTGTTTTATTCAGAATAAATGAATAAATTAACAATTGAAGACTGAAGAAAGAATTAAAACTCAATTCTATTCTGCAGGAAAGTTTGACAACTTTACCTCTTGAAAAAGTGCCAATATTTCAATGTACAGTAACATTTTTATAATAGCAAATAAAGTTTTCTCTCTTTCTCTTTTATCTCACAAAATATGTAAATGAGGCCACTCATTAAATTAGTGTCACTTTTGAAAGGTCTATGTCTTTATTTGTCAAGAGAACTGTATAAAACATGACATGAAATTACAAGAACCTCCAGAAGATGACTTTTTATTCATCCACAGATCAGCAAGGCTTTTATATTAAGAGCACAAACTCAAGAGGCTTTAAATCTGAGTTTCAATCATTAAAATCAAGCATTTTAACAGATTGAAGTATTTTTTATAAATAAATCTTTAATCCCAGGGGAAAGGCAGGTGTTTTCTGACTCATCTTTAAAGCAACTCGATTGAGTTGTCAAAATCTCGGTTCGTTTTATCTACTGCTCGGGGCTTCTCGTTCCCCCATCGGGATATATTTGTAGTTACAACACAATGTTCAAAAGCCTTTGTCTCTTATCCTATTGCTGTGAGCTGCATCTCAAGGCTCGTGGACAAAAGGTGTCAAACGGAGCGTTGGACTTGGACTAGCATGTCCTCCTGAGGCTGCTCCTAATCCTATTAATGTGGCCTATGGAGGGTATGGATCCAGCTCTGCCTTCATCCCGGCTGCAACTATTAAAGTGTGAGGGGGACCGATGTGTTCACTCTGTGCATGTGTGTGTGTGTGTGTGTCAATGTGTGTGTTCTCGTGGGTGTAATTGCATTGTAAGCGCCGTCTTATCCACGTTGTCATAAAGTGTTATCCACTGATGCGGCTCGAGGTTCTCCGTCTCTTCGTTTTGATACGGAGCAGGTGGACATTTCAATTTTTGATCTGATCTCTGCTCCTATAGTTCAACAACTTTATTACCACTGAAACTTCACTTTAGATTTATTCATTTTGACAATAGATAAAAGAAGCATTTCTGTTCTTGGCTGGAATTTATTCAAAATCAGCCTTGATATTTCTGCTGAAGCATTATTTTGTTCCATAATACATTGCATTTTAAAGGACAAACATAATTTCTGCTTCATCCTTCTGAATGTTTTCTAGATACTGTTCTAATTACATTCTCCAAAGCAACACCAAAGAAAACACATTTCATTGTAATTTCTTGGATCACTTTTAGTCTATTGAGGGTTTCCGGTGGTTAAAGTTTGTCCTAACAGCAAATACAGTACACCCTAGTCTAGAGGTTAGCACCACATCTATGTTTGTATATTTCTTCATACATTATATGGTGTTTTTATTCATCCTTTCTCATCAGGTCCTTTGAACATAAAGCTAAACTGAATCTGTGTGGTTTAACTTGTATTTAACTTGTGGATTGTGTTAGGAATTAAAAACACAGTTATAAAGCAAAAGAAATCTTGTTAAATTAATGTGTTCCATAACTAAAACTAAACTTTTGCACTTGTGAAAAAGCAGAATGGAAACAGATGGAAATAAACAAAATTTGAGGTAACTCTGGCACATTGGCCTTATATCCTTATTACTATGTAATTTATAAAGTACAGTAGTAGGTAAAGATGATAGATGGATGGATGGATGGATGGATGGATGGATGGATGGATAAAATAACCCAGTTTACTGCACGTGAAACATGTCAAGTAGAAAAAAGTGCAATAAACATGAAATATCAGTGTTTGAAGATCAAATGACACGGTACTACTTAAATATTGGATTTTGGAACATAATTACATTTAAACAGGTTCAGTTTTGCATTTGGAATAAAATAATAAAACTGTTAAAAACACCACCAGAAAAATGAGTGGATCTGTGGTGTAACTTTTATATGAAAAGCAAACACACGCTGACATTATAAAAATGACACTTTCTCCCAAACCAAAAATCTTTTTCTTAAATACTTTGTATTCAATTCAATTCAGTTTATTTCTATAGCACCAAGTCACAATAAAAGTCATCTCAGGGCACTGAACAGAAACATTCATATATAAAAAATAATAAGATAACAGAAACATTCATATATACAAAATATAATTTAACATTATTTATCTGAAGAGCAGACTTTGAGTTCAACTCCATCACAGAACTCTCATCTTGAGCAAGCATGAAGGCGACAGTGGAAAGGAAACACTCCCTCATGATGAAGAAACCTTCAGCAGCCGCTGGGTTTGGTAAGAACAGATACACAATGGCAGGTCAAGAATCACATGTTAGGATAGAAATAGTATCAAATGAAAACTATTCAATTTTAACAATTAATTTAAGGAAATGAGGTAAATTTGTCCTCCAGTATTCTTAAGTCTGTGACAGCATGACAAGCCAACCCTAACTATATGATTTATCAAAAAGGAAAGTCTTGATCCCAGTTTTAAAACTGGACAGTGTGTCAGCCTCACAGACAGAAACTTGAAGTTCGTTCAACAAGAGAGGAGCCAACTGAAATATCTGCCTCCCATTCTGCTCTTGGAAACTCTAGGGACCTCGAGTACCGTACTTTTCGGCAGATAAGACGCAGTTTTTTTGCTAATTTGAATGCCCTGCGGCTTATACGCCGAAGCGTCTTATTTATGGATTTTTTCCCATATTTTTAGACCCATTTTTGGCTCTGATATCGCCGTTTTTCATTTTGGCCAAAAAATGGTGCAGTACCACTTTTGTCCGCTATGGGGACACTTCCAGAGAGTACACTGACCGTTTCTAGCTCATGTGTCCGAAAAAAGCCTCCCCTGGTCAGACTGATGGTACGTCCACACCTAACAGCGTTTCAACGGCAGGAGCATCCAGTTTACATGCAAAGTCAATGGGGGACGCGCCTCCAGCCGCGTCTTGGCGTCGGGCGTCACGTCACGTGCGTGTTGAGCGTGCTGGAAAGCGTTTTCCGTGCACGTGAACCCGCGTCAGCCTCCAAAGCACGCCTTGAACATGTTGATGATTTCGCCGTTCAAACATTCAAACGCCGTTCAACTCTCCCTGATTGGTTGATCAGGGAGAGTCGGGGGGAGAAGAGAGGGGGAGAGTCCCTATGTGACGCGGAAACGAGGGGACGGGTATTGCGCAACTATGTGACGTATTGTTTGTGGGACACAGAAAAAACCCGCGAAGTCGTGGACTATGGAAGAGAAACTCATTGTAGCTGTGTGTTCGCGACAAGTCCTTCACGACCAGTCAAGTCTGCTCTACAGAGACAGAAATAAAAAGCTCCTCGCCTGGCGGAGTGCAGTGAGGAACTCGGTATACCGGTAAGCTCCTCCCACACCCCCCGCCGCCACACCGCCAAAGCTTCGCGTTCTGGTCTGGACACCACTGTGGGTCCAGTGCGTCCACTTGCGTGCGTGACGAGCTTTTTTGAAGTTGAAACGCTGTTTGGTGTGGATGTACCATGACTCTGTCGCTGCCCGCCCGGCAGGAAGTAGTCGTTGCTTTGAAAAGTTGTGACAGCACTACACTGCCACCTATAGGTTCAGCATATTCATTACAACGCTCTGGTGGGAAAAAAAAAAACGGGTAAATGTAGACGAACATTTTAAATATCTGAACATGTATGTACGGAGATTTTTTTTGCGCAGATATTCATTTTTCAAACACCAGGCTACGTGTGTACAGGGCCTGAGAGTGAAGTGCTCTGTTAGGAAAATATGAAACAATAAGATCTTGAATATAAGATGGAGCTAGGTTGTTGAGAGCTTTGTAGGTTAGAAGTAGGATTTTTAATTCAATTCTGGATTTGACAGGGATCCAATGGAGAGAAGCTAAAACTGGATATAACTTTTATACTGTATCTTTCTCTATTCATTCTTCATAATTGGGATTTAATCTGTTTAGTTTTTTTTTTTTTATCTTTGCCAAGCAGGAAACAGGATTTTGTGGCTGCAGTGATTATATAGAAGAACTTCAATGTGATTTTGATCAACTTTTTTCTTCTTTTTTTTAGGTTTTGAAATGTAAAATATTCATGTTTTGTTCTTGAGCTGATCATAAATCATTATCTAACTGCACACAGAATTAATGACGGTGACCCAAATCAATCAGTCTACAGATTCCAGCGGATGAAACAGTGAATGTTTCTGCTGGTCACAACAGAAAAATGTAGAAAAAGTCACGACATTTGTGGACAGCTGAAGGAATTCTGTCTATCAGAATCTGACCAAGTTATAAAAGGAACACAAAAATAGTTTTTATTATCTATACTGAACTGTGAATATATACAAAATATGGAGTGTGAAAGAATATATCTATGGATTGGACAGGAATGAACATTAATCTGGTTAACAATGATCTACAACATCATCACTAAACCTTTTCACCTTAAGACCTTTGGAAGAATGCTTTCTGAACTATTTTCTGAATGTGATTCTTCTGCTCTGAGACGACTGTGGCTCGTCTTAAAAACATTAGACTTTTTTTCATCCTTGAGTCGTTTTTTTGATTCATTGCTCCCCCTAGTTTGTCTTTTTGTCTCCGAGAGGTTTTGAGCTCAACATCACCAAAATGGATGGCTGTCAGACAGGCTTTTGTTTAGCCTGGGCATCACTTATGTGGGCGAAACGCACTCTGTGACCACACAGACAGACGTGGACGACCGTCCACATCCTCTCAAGAGTCCCATTTGCACGTACATTGACCAAAGTCAATTGCCTGTCAAATGCTTTGCGCGATTAGACATCAGTAAGGTATAAGGTCTAACGGAGGGGAGCCTCTAAAGGCTGGACATTGTGGGGGCCCTGCTCTGTGAAACCCCTCTCACATCTTCACCCCCCTTTTTTTCATCTCACTGCCCCAGTTCAATGTTAATGTCCAGTGGTGTCCACTCTTTGGACGTCTCCCTCCAGAACAGAAAAAACTGGAGAAGAAAAGACAAAAAAAAGGAGAAAGAAAATGAAACTTTCCCTCCTTCTTTTCTCACCCTGGCCTCCTCTTGTATGCTGTCCAGCTGGCTGTGACCCCTGACCCCCTGACCCTCACTCCTGACCCCTGGACCCGTTCCCACGCCACGCCTTTTTGTGTCCACCTCACCATGGCAACACCTTGGTCACCGCTGCTGCCACGGTAACAGATGGACAGAGGCCTGGAAATAACTTCATTCAGCCGAGGGGAGAAAACCCACGAACAATCTGCCCGCACCCCCTCCTCCAGTCTTAAACACATACTTATACACACACAAACACACACATGGCACCCCAAACCCAACTTTGACACCTCCTGCGCCACATTCTAACAGCCCGGTCCCTTCGGATCTCCTTCCACAGCAGGAGCCTCGATACCAGGGCCTGATGGAGTCATTAACAGAGATCCCAGATTCATCCTGGCATTTACACAAAACCTACATATAAAATAAGTTATCAACAATGAAAAGTGCATTAAAAGACACCCCCAAAGTCGCCTCTGAATCCCATTTTTCACTGCTGCTATTTACGGTTTAGGGCGTGGGCCGACACCGCCGTCGTGCCGTAATCATCTCTCTGCTTCTTTTATTGGCCTCATTGTTTCTCTCAACCTCGGATGAGACGAGGGGCATGGGGGGAGAGTTGTAAAGACACAAAACTGAGCAGCGGGGGACGTGTTTGCCAACTCCAAGACAAATGGCAAAGTTAATAGAATGGCAGAGGAGCTCAATAAAGTGCAGCAAGAAAATGAACTGCAACACGTTGTGCTAATCAGTAACTAACCTCTAAACAAGGTTGTGAGCGTCCTGCCCATCCGATTTGAGGAGGACATTTACTAAGCTGGGATAGTGAAAAGAATAGGGGGAAATTGTGTAATTACTTGAGTTGAATAGAGGGGGGGTTATGTAAAACACGTTGATTCTTTGGGTGTCATCATGTCCTTCCCAACAAGAGCAAACAAACAAACAAAGAAAGAAAGAAAAGGCAAACACAGAAACTGGGCTCTTCCATTTTAATTGTGTCAAAGATCTTGAACTTAAACTTTTCCATTAAATTAACTCAAATAAAACTTTTTTTTTTATAAAAAAAAAAGGCAGGAACTTTATGTAATTGTCTATTTTTTGGTATCATATAAATTCTTGCTTAATTGGCAAAACCAACGGGTCTAACTGGTGTGTCTGAGGGGGGATGGGGGGCCACCATAACCATCAAAAGACTGACCACTGAGGCAAAATCACACAAGCGAAGCCACTTATTCAATTTTTGGTATCCCCCCTTCCATCTCTGCGTGCATCTGCATCACATCTTTCCCTCTACTTTCACCCCGTCCCACCTCCCTTCCTGTGTCCAGCACCCCCTGATTTTACCCTGCCCCCCCTATTTCTCCCCCTCCCCTCTGCCTCTCGCCCAGTTCATTGTACCAAAGGAGATTTTCTCCATTGAGGCCCAGTCTCTTAGGTAACCCCAGCACTGCATGAAATGAGGATGGGGAGAGAGCGAGAGGCAAAGAAGGAAGAGAAGGAGGGCGGGGAAATTGAGAGGAAATGTAAAGGCGGAGGGTGGGCCCAACAAAAAGGGGTTGAAGAAGGAGAGGGAGAAGGATGCAGGATCAGAAGAGGCAACGACAGAAGGAGTGAAAGATGGAGAAGGGGGACAAGTGCGGTGAGACGCCGACAGCGATGCAGTGAAAATTCGACCAAGAATGGAAGAAGGATGGATGAGAGGCGAGGAGGTCGCTCGCTCATGTAAGGATGAATGATCTGTGGTGGGGAGGGACTTCATTCTGGGCTTTTTGCAGCAATTCTTGATCCAGATTTAAGGCCCTGAAGACTCTTAACACCTGACATTACTGGTAGCATATCTTTTGTGTCACTTTCAAACTGTTTATTCTGCAGCTCTGCATGGTTTCAGCATCATCTGTAGAACCGTAAAGCAGAAAAGTTGAGGCGTTCAGGCCTCTGTTAATTCCTGCATGGTCAAAACTAATGGAGAAGGAAAATATTTAGTTTAAATAGTATTATGGTATTTTGCAAACAGGTGAACTATATTGAGAAGCAGCTCTTTCTAAGAGAAAAGTATTTAACCATTATCGTGCATTTGTTCATGCATCAACAAAATCAACCTCAAAAAGGTTTGCACTTGCACATTATAAAGCTCGTTATTTGAATGCTGCACAAGTTCAAGTAGGATTTAAAATAACGTTCTTGTAACTTTTGAAACTGTGGTGGAAGTTCTGTTTTTTTTAACTGTTTAACTCCAAACTTTATTCTGAACACAGGCTTTAAACTTTGAGCAGCAAACTCTGAATGGCTGCCATCTTTTGTGGCCATGCTACTCTGCACCTCAATGGTGGGCACGCAGCGCATGGGGTTCAGATGAATAGGCCAGGCCTCACCAAAGGCCACGTCGTTTGGATAAAGACGGAGTCCCACAGAAAGAGAGAACGCCTGACGGAGCGAATCACAAAAAGAGAAATGTTGCATTCAGCAAATCAGATTAGAGCAAGTCACAGTTTTGCTTTTTTAGCTCTCAAGCACCTCGTTGCTCCATAAAAACTGTCTCGAACTGTGTGAAATTCACCGCCGCTGCTCACGTGTTGGCTAAGGTGCTCCACTGCTGTGCTAAGTTATCATCAGGCTTTGTCCTTTTTGATCCGTGTGACCGTTGGGGGACCCACTTCTTCTTTTGTACCAGGTCACAGCTCTGGCTCCTATAGGACGGGCCTACCCCCGGGTGGTGACCCCTTCGTTTATCATGGTGTCACCAGCACAGAATACGAGCATGAGTTAAAGCTGTTCCCCCCTTCTCGTCTCTTAGTCCTGTTCCCGCTTATTTCTCTTTTCAGGCCCTTTTTTTAAATTGTGCTCATACGTACAGCTTTAAAACTTTGCCTTAAGACGGGAAGAACGTGATGTTTGGATTAAATTACAACATCCTGACTCGGATTTTGAAAGCTAATTTCACTGCACCAACTTCCAGACATCCAAACCGTGCACCTGTCTCGTCACCCGCTGGATAAAGATGGAGGTCCGGAGTTGATTGTCCAAACGCAATTCTTGCGTCTGCCTTTGTGATACCAGGAGTTGTGGATGGACATCACGCCCCTGACCTCCAAAACTCATCGAGGAACCATGGACAGGATCAGACTCTGTGGCCCTCAGGGTGGATGATTGAAAGACAGAAAGACAAACAGAGAGTTATTAAATTTAGAGGAGTGTGTGTTTATGTAAATGTAGAGCTTCTAAAAGACTCATGACATTTTTTGGGAAGTCAACTCAACATGTTTGGCCTGCAACATTTGCATTCTTTGACACACTGACATGATCAAAAAACATAGTTTGGTATAACTTTCATTTTTTTTGTCTGCCAAGGTGAGAAGCAAAAAGGAAGTGAATTAACTGACTTAAATACAGTAAAAAGAGACTGATTCATACAGCTTTGCAAATCTATAACTTTAAAATCTATGTGGCTGTTTGAGTTGGATGAGGACTAAAACAAACTTTACTACTGTATCTACCAATGATTTATTTTTCTTTCGTACAGGTGCAAAGTCTGAATTCGCCTACGAGTGTGGCTCTGCAGATCACAACCATCAAAGCTGCAGGGAACAGGTTGACGGCTTGAACGTGTTCTTCTGTTAACATTTGCAAACTGGTGGAGTTGGTAAAATTGTACTGGTGGGGTTGAAAATGACTGAAAAGCAGAATGAATGAGTGGTGGGAGTCTCTGTGTGTGTGTGTGTTCGCTCTTTCTGTGTTTGCCCAGTGAATTTGCTTCAGTGTGTGTTTTCTGTGTTTGACAAAGTTCAGGGGGGCAGACTTGGAGAAAGAAAGGGGGAAAATGAAAGCAAGTGAAGGATTTGAATGAGGAGCAGAGAGGGAGAGAGAGATTTTTGGAGGGAAAAGAAGACCAGGCACCTTGAAGTTTGTGTGGTCAGATTGTCCGCTGCTTCACAGCACGAAGAGCGTAAATTGGTGAGATTTATAGATTGAAGCTGCAGGAAGCAACTACTCGGTCTGGGAAATATATATAGAGAGAAAGAGAGCGCGAGAGAGGGACAGAGCGGGAGAGAGCAGGAGGGAGATCAAGAGCGAGGCTGCATTAATATGCTAATGTCCTGAGTGAATGCACAACAGGCCCACTGACCAGGCTAATCACTAGTGGACACACACTGGGGCTAATCCCTCATGCAGAGCAGACACACACATGTACTGCAGCGCACATGCACAATCAGCACAGGTTGAAATGTTTGGAGTGGCATCTTCTGCATTGATTAGTGTCCAGCTAAAACTGCAACTCTAATTTTCTTTCTGGTTTAATTTCAATGCATGTATGGATGAACTGTTCATTGATTACCAGTGAGGAAAATAAATTCCTTTATGCAACACACTTTAGATGTTTTCGCAACGGAATAGTTTCAAACATGACAGCAAATAAAAATTTATAATTGCCCTGATTTCTTCTGTCAGTCAAATAAGTCACATTTATTGTTTTTCCCTTATTGCAGATTGTATTAAACGCGATTTGATTAACAAAAAGCAGCAAAAGTGTCCCACTCTTTAATGGTGATATTTTCCAGCAGCTGTTTTTATGCACCTTGCGATCTTTTTACCAAAACTTTTAATTGTTTAAAATGTATGAACTGCTATTAAAATGTCTATAAAATTCAATTAATAAAACCAGTATGTCAAATGTATGAGTTTTTTTATTTTTCTCTTGGGAAAATGCACAATTCAGTTGCATTTTGAAGAAAATGTTAAACCAATAATGTATTAAAATTGTAAAGTGTTAGTATTTATGATCCCCATTAACTATAAGGTAATGAGTACTGTATTAGTTTATATTTAGTTATTCAGAGATCTTTGGAAAATAGTTAATTATACCTGTCAGT
>JBBPBX010058601.1:5269-22047 GCA_038048925.1 Garcialebias charrua | reverse complement strand
TTAAATTCAGAATTCATGATCCAAGAACAAGGAAATTGAGTACTTTGGATGCTGTTCTGAGTTCTTTTGGTACCTTTTGGATGAGTCATCAATGAGCTTTGGGAGAGCAATGTTGATCAGTCAGTCACTATTATCCACTGTTACATGTTTTTGTCCACTGCCATGACGCAAAAAGTGGAAATTGGAAACACCCCCTATCTGTCCGTGAATGATTTGAGCACAAAAATTTGGAAAGTAAGTGAGGTACATTACCAACTTCCTTTTTGGAGTGAATCTACATCAAAGCTTAAAGGAGCTGTATGTAACTTTTCTAACAATATATTTTAAACATATTTCTTCACTCTGTCACTACCTCCTGACATACTGATTTTAGACAAGTAATCTCTGAAAAAAACTATTGTCCCCTTGCTTCTCTAAAAGCATTTCTAAAAAGCCACAGTGACCCGCCGTTAACCAGCCAATAAAAACAGAGTTTGTAACCAGCCAATAAAAACAGAGCTTGAATTTGAATCAGCCAATAAAAACAGAGCTTGAATTTGAATTTCAGCAGAGCAAGGGTAACAGAGCCATATATGTGCTCTGAGGGGGAGGGACCAGAAACGTGTCTCTTCAAAATGTTCCTAAGTTCCAGCGTGTTCCAGAAATTACATACTGAACCTTTAAGAGAGGTTACAGCAGGTTGGGGCAGCTTGGTTGAGTGGTTAGAGCAGTTGTCCTCCAATGGGAGAATTGAGGGTTCAATTACGCCAGCAGTCACATGTTGAAGTGTCCCTAGACAAGACACTGAACTCCTCATTGCCCTGACATGTGTTCCATCGGCGTATGAATGTGATCTAAAGCACTGATTAGTCTCTACAGGTTTAGATTAGCTTTGTAGAGATCTAGTAGTGTTGTGTAGATGGGTAAATGAGGGCACAGATTGTAGTGTAAAGCGCTTTGAGTATCTTGATTAAATAGAAAGGCGCTATACTACAGTCCATTTATCATTCCTTTCGAAATTTGGTTTGCCATTTCAAAATCCAAGATGGCCACCCCTATAATTTAGGAAACTATGCTTTCTAGTTTTTATATTACTTAAAAGTACAGTTTCCTACATGATTGGGGTGGCCAAAGAATAATCTAAGGTGCATGGTGGCCACACTACCACTGGCTCCAACATTTCACATGGTGGTAAATAAAATTGCTCTCTTTGCTCTTTAGGACCAGACACTCTGCGCCACCTCGGACAAGGAAATTAAAAAAAAACTTTTTAGACACAGTGCAACTCCTACCGATGAATATCTTCCATATTTAAAAAAAAATAATAATAAAGTTTACTTACATTCCCTGTTCAATTCTTTCAAAATGACTCATGACTACCGTATTCGTCGCTGTAAAATACGCTCCGGTCTATAATACGCTTTGTCCAATTATTGCCAATAAATCAGAAAAAAACGTACACAATACGCTTCGGTGTTTAATGCGCATATATTATGCGTCACCGCTACGCGACGCGTCAGCGCCTCATTTGCCCTGCTTAAAATGGCGGCGACAGAAGCGAGCGAGTACAAAGAACTTCACAAGGAAACACGGTAAAAACAATTGTTTCTTTGCGAGAAAAAACAATTTCTTAGCTGACTTTATAGCAGACGTGCTCCTGAGCTTAACGAAATGTTCAAATCAGCTGGATTTAAAAAAAAAAAACTTTGCCGAATTTTAGGCAGGCGGCTCAAACCGGACGCTTTGTTTCTTTAAATTTAGCTAAATAAACGCTTAAAAAATATATTTCTTACCTGACTTTATAGCAGACGAGCTCCTGAGCTGAACCAAATGTGAAATCAGCTGGATTTAAAAATCTGCGGTGTGGTTTATGAGTGGTATCTTGCAAACAAAAACAGCGAACCTCACAGCTAAGCTAAATGCAGCTACCGATACATCCAGAGCAAGGGGCGGGCAGCGACAGTCAGTCCGACCAGAGGAGGCTTTTTTCGGACACATGAGCTAGAAACGTCTGGAAGTGGCCCTCCTCTTCCTCTTTGCTCTCTGAGTCCTCTGCTGCTGCCCATAGCGGCCGAAACTGGTACTGCACCATTTTTGCCCAAAATGAAAAACGAAGAATCAGAGCGAAAAATGGGTCTAAAAATATGGGAAAAAATCCATAAATAATACTCTTCGGTGTTTAATACGCAGGACATTCAAATGAGCAAAAATACAGCGTATTATACACCAGTTTTTACGGTACTACAAATTCAAGGACCATTTAAAGGTGCATAGAGTCTCTTGGGCTCATCTCCTTGACAAAATAATAACTCTTGTAAGGAGATGGCATGTATTTTAGCAAAACTGAATTATAAATGTGCTAAGTTGAATAATTGAACTTTAGGTAATGATTTTTTTCCCCCTCTTAGCATGGATGATAATATTAAATCAGAGATCAAACATAATGGTATGTCATTGGGCCTATGAACCCACCTACGTCTGTTTACAGATTTGTTTTTCAAACATAATCCACTTGTTTATTCATAGTAGCTGCAAGTGATCAGTGGATTGCATTGAAGCACCGAACAATGTACAAATCAGACTGGAGCTTTGGGCTGTTGCAGTATTCAAGCTTTGGACGAGCGTTCACGCTGAGCTAAATATAAGCCAGTGCCCAGTCTGGCCATGACCTCAAGTGACCCCTATCACAGCAACAATAGCCGTGGAATTAATTGATAGCATGTTTGCTAAATTGAACAGAAACCTTTTATCTGTAGCGTTTCACTGTGCTTCCAAGAGTGGACTTTGTTTCCCAGTAAACACAATGATTAGTTGCCAGGAGTTTTAAATGATGCCATATGGGACGATATCTCTGAGTGTGTGCACGAGTCTCAGCAGTCGGCTCGGCAAGAGGCTTTCATGCTGACAGCCAAATAAAGTTAAAGGCAGTTAGATAGCACAAGAGGAGCGCTGCCAGAGGTCACACCACTTTGGATGATAATCGTTCTATTAAGCCCTCCCTCTCAGTTTTAAGCCACCTTAAATGGACACAACTTGGATTTTGCGAGAGTTATTTATATCAGGTGCGTCCACTGACAGTGTAAAGAAAGGATTCTAGGGTTGACCTGTTCACTGACATCAAAGAGCAGAGGGGAACTCGTTCATGCCTGTACACGAGCCTAATAAAGAAAACGTCCTTTAAGTGTCTTCAGTATAAATGAGAAGCAAACCTTGAAAGAAGGTTAGCCTACGCAAGCTTTGTTGTGTATTCGGCAAATGCGTTCCCTGACATAAATAGGCAAGCCAAGAGTCATCAATCTCAGGGAAATGTTTAATATGTTGATGTTCTGCTTTGCAGTCTTTTTCTTTCGGCCTACGTCTACAAATCCACTGAAAAACCAAAAGGATGCTTAAAAAAACATGGCAAGACACCAGGAATCAAACAGTGTTAGTGGACTCTCTTTGAAGACTCAACTTGAATCCATATTTTACTTCAGGTTCACTGCGTGCACAGAGAAGTTGGTGTAGAACTGCTGGTTAAAAAAAATGAAAAACAGGAAATAAACATTCGGGAAATATTGGACTTCAGAGACTCGTGTGCAATAAAATGAATCTACAAAACAATTAGCGCATGGTATAAAACAGGCTGTGTGGAGACATGGAAGGGATATTTAATGCTGTTTAGTTCTCATTCCCTAAAGATGTTTATGTTCTTAGTCATACAAGAGAGAAAACGTGTTTGGAGAGTATATTTTCTCCAAAAATATTTGAACTATGTAAAGCTTTTTTTCCCCCCCAAACATAGGAGGTAACCTGCACATGGCTACAAGGCAGTATGAACTGAGGGTGCTACAGCACCCCTTTTGTGGATGAAAATGAATTAAATCAAATTAAAACATTTTATTAACGACAATGTAATGAAAGAGAAAGCAAAATATTTTTATAGTAAAAACTTAGTGGGCGGCACGGTGAATCAGTTGGTGGAGCTGTTGCCTCTCATCGAGAAGGTCGCCCACTCAAATCCCAGCCCAGTGTCCTTCATGGGTGGAGTTTGCATGTGCTCTCCATGTGCATGCATGGGTTTTCTCTGGTACTCTGATTTCCATCCACAGACCAAAAACATGCATGTTAGGCTGATTGGTAACTAAACTGTCCATAGGTGTGAGTGAGTGAATGTTTCTTCTCGTGTCAAGGTTATACGCCAAACAACAATGATGTAATATATTATGGTGTATTAAACAACAGCCTGGCCATGAGTCTGTTGGGAGTAGATGGGTATGGATACAGCAGCTTAAAGACAAGAAATCAGCAACATGGATAATTAGCAGCACAGCACAGAAAAAGTCACATATTACCAATTAAAGTGGCACTACAGTGAAGTCTGTCTCTGTGTCCCTGCGATGGACTGGAGACCTGTCCAAGGTGTCCACTGTGCCTCTTGCACAGTGAATGCTGGATAAGGGCACCAGAGACCCAAAAAGGAAGAGGTAAAAGATAATGGATGGATGGACTTATTATTAAGGCAGAGTAAGATGGAGGAGGATGACTATCTGTAGAGACCCCTGAAAAGGGAACAGTCTAAAGAGAAAAAAAGTGGGGAAATTCGTCTTTTAGTTGGGGTTGTACAGTTTTTCTGACTTTGAATGTTCTATCCTTTACGTTACAATGGCTTTACATCATGACCGCTCTAATATAGTTGTTATCTATGCAAAATTAACAAAAGAAAGTACATCAGCACATGTTTATAGCTGAAAAGAATTGCACAAACAGTTGTCCAAGTGCATTCTTCATGAAGGATAAAGTCCAAAAGGGCGACAAATGACAAAACCTCCCACATATGTGTAGCTAGCATGAAGGATAATACTTCCCGTCCAGCAGTGGCTACAGAGTACACTTCTCCTTCATTGTCTTCGTCTTTCAGCTTTTCCCTCTTCAGGGGTTGCCACAGCGAGTCATCCTCCACCTCGCTCTTTCTTCTGCATCCTGTCCTCACTCCATCTACCTCTATGTCCTCTCTAACTGCATCCATATATCTCCTCTTTGTCTTTTTCCTGGCAGCTGCATTTCTAACATCCTTCTACCAATATACCCACTGTCCCTTCTCTGGACATGTCCATACCATCTCAGTGCCTCTCTAATTTTATCTCCCAGTTGTTCAACATGTGCTGTACCTCTGATGATCTCATTCCTAATCTTATCCATCCTTGTCACTCCTAAGGAGAACCCCAACATCTGCATGTGTAGTTACTTTTTCCTGGTAATCAAAAGTGTTGAGGGCTACTGTGCATCTTCCATTGTCAGCTGGTAATGTTTTGGTCCTGGCTGAGTGATGTTATCTCTTTCCTTTCCGGTGGTGTAAGATTTGAAGGAGAAAGTTTGGCACTGGATAGGGTAGCTGATATTTTCATTCGGAGTTGTTCTGCCTCTGCTTCTGTCAAGTTGTTGTTCCTAATCGTGGATTCAGTGGCCGTGATTAGTTCCACAACAGGTATGGGGAGATGGCAAATTTTAGTCCTTTTGCCAGCACATTTTTCTCAGGTTGTGTCAAGGTCCTATTAGACAAATTTCTAACCCACTGTTCCTGAGTAGTTGTGTTGGCGACAACCTCCTTATCTTGACTGATGGTTTGTGATGAGAAAACCACTCTGTTGTAGTTTTAGAAACTTTGGGGGAGTGGTGGCGCAGTGGTTAGAGACGGTGGGCCTGTGATCGGAAGATCGCTGGTTCAAGCTCCGGTACAGACAACATCAAAAAATGTGGGTGGAAAAAGGTGAAACACCCACATCTGCCTCCACCCTCATTCACCCCACTCTGGGCCCCTGAGCAAGGCCCCTAACCCCCACCATCTGCTCCCTAAACAGGTCTCTCTTGAAAATGAGTTCTCGTGGCTCAATGAGACTACCTGTATAAATAAAGGGTAAAAGAAAAAAAAATGTCTGCCACTTCCAGTTCTTTCTCTTGTCTTTTTGTCAGTGCCACTGTCTCCAGACCATACAACATAGATGGTCTCACCACTCTCTTGTAAACTTTTCCTTTGACCTTTGCTGACACCTTTTTGTCACAAATCACTCCTGAAACTTTTCTCCATACACTTCATCCTGTCTGGACTCTCTTTTCGCCTCTTTACCACACTCCCCATTTTCTTGGACAGTGAACCTCTGCTCCTTGTAGCCTCACTGCTCCACTGGACTCCCTCTCATTCACACACATGTACTCTTTCATACTATGACTGACTTTCATTCCTTTTCTTTCAAGTGCATACCTCCACCTCTTCCAGGCTACAGAGCACACTACAGTTCATAAAAATCAGTTAATTGAAATCCCCCCCAGTCTCGGTTTGTTTCTTAGTACTACCGCTTTTAACCTCTGCCGACAGAGGAACTGCAAGCCAGCAAAAAAATAAAAAATAAATCTGAGACGGTGATTAATTATTTATTTGCCCACTACTACCTCTTATTTCATCGTGGGGTTTGCAGCTCATTAGACATGTCTGCCTTGGTACAATAATTGGTCAAAAAGGAGTGAAAGATGACCACAATGTAAGAGCTCATGAAATTCTTGAGCTCCAAAAACTGAAAATAGCTTCATGCGCAACTTTCCCTGCTTTTAACTTCAGGCCATGTTTGAGCTTGCTTTAGGGGAGTTCTGCCAAAAGTTCATACAGAAGTACAGTACCAGGATTATACCAGTGTCAGGGGTGACATAACTCTATTTTTAAAGTGGGTCTAATTTTTAATTCTTTCTTTACCCTTTCGTCAGTCTGTCTTGGGTCTTTTCTCAGAGAAAAAAGTTAAAGAAATGAACGAGAAAGAAACTTGGAACATTTCATCAAACACATTTGAATCCAATAACGAGCAGCTACCAATAACCTATGGCGGAAAATACATATAAATTACATAAATTATATATTTTTTGTCATAAAGCGTAAGGAAAAAATAAGCCATTTCTACTTTCAGCTGAGTAATGACTGCTTGCTGAGAAAATATCCACACATATTCATGGCGATGAGATATATACTGAAGAAAAATAATCAGATGCAATAGGTGCAAGCTCAAGCGCCTTTTTGCGCACGCTCCGGGCGATGACACCGACAAGTAGTTACTGTTCTGTTCAATCTATAAATTCCTCCCACTGAGCTGTAGGCGCTCCTGCCTCCATGTTCTCCTCTGCCATCCATCATGTCTCCACCCTCTTTGTCCCTCACCTCTTGTCCTCCAACATGAAAACAAGAGAGCCTCAGTATTTATGTGGGTATTTGAGAATTTGGTGACTTGTGATGATTACTTTGTGACAAGTACTCTCCTATCCTACTGGTTTTCTGAAACTAGAACTGTTAGTGCGCAAACTGGTTTAACTTCCAGCCTTAATGGCTGCCCTTGAACACCAAGTGAGAGAGGTCAAGCCTCGAGTCCTCCCTCCCCTTAAAAAAAAAAGACGTTTGCACACTTACATACACCAAATGCCAAAGGTCAACAACCCATTCCCATTGGGGGCTGCCAAGGAGGAAGCTTTTGTCCTAGATGAGAGACCTAAGAGCAGGCCAAACTCACAAAAGACTCCAACCATCCGTCTTCTTAATGGCTCTGTCAAATTTCATAATAGATTTTAATTCAGCTATGTGCCACGCATGGGGAATTTAAAGCATTTTAAGATTGGCCCAAACAGAAGGATTTGCCCTGAGTCAACATATAATAGCTTCAATTAAAAGGTAGGAGGTCAGTTATTCACATGACTCAGCATCCTAATAACTTTATGCTGACACATCAGAGTCCGAAAACGTGGGCACCTTTTAGGTGAAAATGACCAAAATGATTGCAAATTAATTATTTAAATTCAGACAAATATAAGGTTTACTACAATGATTACATCACTGAACTGGCTTCTAAGTTCCACGCTATAGACCTCATACAAAAAGTAAACCGATGGGTCAGTGGTTACTTATACCCAGGACCTTGTTGCCTCACAGCAAGAATGTTCGATCCCCAGGTTGGACCTGGGATCTTTCTGGGTGGAGTTTGCAGGTTCTAATCGTGATTGCTTGGGTTTTCACCAGATACTCGTGTTTCATCACACAGTTCAAAACATGCTTGTTGATGTCCTCCCAGAAGAGCTGAAAGAAGTGGCTGTGGAAAGAGATGTCTGGGCCTCCTTGCTCAAGATGCTGTCCCTGTGACCCGACTTCGGAACAAGCAGAAGATAATGGATGGATGGATGGACATATGGATGTCATCATTTCATTTATGCTGCAATGTAGTCTGGGTAAATGATGTAGACATAATACTTTGGTGAAAGCTACATCCAGCTTGAAGGCGCCATATTTTCCGGTGGACACGTCGCTTCGCTCTACAAGTCGCATTAGTCCATATTTGTCTAAGAGTGGGGGGAAAAAACAAATGCGTCACTTTGCTGTATACGTCACATCTACACTGATGACGCGTCGTGTTTGTTATGCGTCATTGCTGACAACCCGCAGATGTGGTCCGGTGTTGTGCCAAATGCCATTGGGCTGCCAAATGGCTGCTGAGGGAGCATGCATGGGAGGACTTTATTAATTACGGTGACATTCTCTACATGAATGCTCCTACAAGCACCCTGCGGATGTTGGATGTGGTCTATCATGGTGCACTAAGATTCATAACTGGTTGTGATTATCGTACCCACCACTGCACCCTGTATTCACTGGTTAACTGGACATCATTAACCTCACGCAGACTCTTCCACTGGTACATTTTCATCTTTAAATCACTTCTTGGTCTGCTGCCCTCATACATCTCCTCCTACATGTCTTTGCGTGAGTGCAGCTACAGCGTGCGCTCTCAGGACATGATTACCTGCAGTGTTCCGTCAGTGAGGACTGAACTTGGAAAAAGGGCCTTCTCCTACTCTGCTCCTGCTTCATGGAATATCTTACAAAAAGATCTGAAGCTCTCGACCTTGACTTCTCTAAATGGTTTTCAGAATCTGTTGGAATCCTGGCAAAAACCAATGCAGATTTGTTCCTGTCTTTGATTTTATACGTCTACCTTATAATGTTTTGCTAGTTTTTTGATACTTTGTTAAAAAAAAAGAAAAAAAAATCTTTTGTTTTTTTCTCTCTTTTTGTTTTCTATTGTTTATTGTTTGTTTGTTTATTGTTTAATGAAATTCTATCACTGCTGTTCATTGTTCTTTAGTTTTAGCAGGTCGCTTTCGTAAATGAGCCCATGAGGTTCAAAAGATTTACCTGACTAAATAAAGGTTGAATGAATGAATAGTACAGTGAGTCTCAGTCTAACTTTTGCTTAATAAATAAACTTTGATGGTCAAATAAGTTGTATTTCAAAACACAATCGGCAGAAGAAGCGGGCACGCGTAGAGGGATGAGCCTCCACATTTCTTCGAAATGCAACAAGATTAACACCTTAAAACATTTATTAGTTTGCTCAGAATTATAATAAATGTGTGTTTCAATCTAACGTTTGGTTGATAAATGCACTTTGTCGGTCAAATCAGCGGTATTTCAAAAGCTGATACAGTACACAGAAGTAAACACATGCATGTGATGAGTCACTATGCAAATTTATCAGGATAGCCACCTAAAAACATGTATTTGTTTGCTCGAAATTATAATAAATGTGTGTTTAAATTTAACGTTTGGTTAATAAATGCACTTTGTCTGTCAAATCAGCGGTATTTCAAAAGCCGATACCGTACGTAGAAGTAAACACATGCATGTGACGAGTCACTGTGCAAATTTATCAGGATAGCCACCTAAAAACATGTATTTGTTTCCTCAAAATTATAGCAAAGGTATCAGTTGAACTATTCCTTACAAAATGCACTTTAATGGTCAAATCAGCTGAATTTCAAAATTAGTTTTGCTGCTGCAAAACGTGAACACACAGATTGATGACCTGCTGCATTTCTTTGAAAATTAACAAGATAGCGACCTAAAAAAATTATTTGTTAGCTCGAAATTATAGTAAAGGTGTGTCTCAGTCTAACATTTGCTTAATAAATGCACTTTAATGGTCAAATTAGCTGCATTTTGCCAGGGCGGTGCAGCTGGTTTGACAGTTCCAAGCAGCGAGCAGAATGAAGATGGGGACTCTATGGCAGGCCGATTGAGTCATTAATAGCTGGTGAAGATTCTCAGTCATCCAGGACATGGTAAATTCAAAAAATTTCAAGACAAAAACAATAAAGTATAAATTATAATAAATGAAGTCCAGTTGTTTTGGTCTTGAACTTTTTTTAATTTGTCATTTTAGCCACGTTACCTATTACATGATACAACAGCATGCTATACTGCTACCACTCTGCTTCCATCTAGTGGCTGAAAATGGTACTGTTATTTTTTTTTTCCAGTCAGAATTTTCTTTCATTCATTCAACCTTTATTTATACAGGCTAGCCTCGTTGAGTCACGGGGACTCATTTACAAGAGGGACCTGTCTCACTCACACCAAACAACCATCCACTCTCACACTCACACCTAGGGTCAATTTAGAGTCACCAATCAGCCTAACAAGCATGTTTTTTGGTCTGTGGGAGGAAACCGGAGTACCCGGAGGAAACCCACGCATGCACGGGGAGAACATGCAAACTCCACCCAGAAAGGCCCCGGACCGGGATTTGAACCGGCAACCTTCTCGCTGAGAGGCAGCAGCTCTACCAGTTGTGCCACCGTGCTGCCCAATGTTAATTAATGAAAACTGAATGAATAATGAATTAATGAAAACTGTCATATCTTAGCCCAAAAAATGGTTTATAAATATGGGAAGATAAATCCATAAATATGTTTCTTCGGCCTATAAGTCACAGGGCATGTAAATTATGCAAAAAAAAAAAAACCCTGCAACTTTCGTATATGCCAGAAAATATGGTAATTTTTGTTACTTATCTGTCGTTCATTTTCCTCTCTGTCAACACGTTGTGGATCAAATAAAGAGCTGGACAGATGACTCGGTTTTCATGTTAGCTCCAGAGCACATGTAATGTGTTGGCTACAGAACTAATAGCGTTAACTCTAGAGCTAATATGTATGGTGTTAACTCCAGCACAAATTTTTAAGATGTTAGCTCCAAATTTAATAGTGTAAGCTCTAAAACAAATATATATCAAAATGGCGTTATCTCTAAAACTAACAGCATTAGTTCCAGAGCTCATATTTATGGCATCAACTCCATACCTAATCCAAAAAAATTTTAAAAAACAAAATCAACTGAACTTCTATTCTGAAGCTGAGGATGTTTTCACTTCCCATCTTGAGAAGGCTTTATCAGTTCAAGAACAGTGTTTGGAGTGTGTGGAGTTCCACGCTTTATAGAGCTGCATGAGAGGCCTTGTTGGTCACAAGAGATATTTTGCTCACATGCATGAAGGTGTGATTTGGAGTGGAGCTGACTGGGAATCAGGCCTATTGCTGTATTGCTTTTGAAAGTTAAAATCTGAGGCCTTCACCTCTGTTTAAAGTTTTTTTTTTCTTGTTTGACGTAAATGGCTTCCTTCACATTTAATTGTTTTGACCCATACATTGTGCATAAGGACCAATTTAAAAAAAAAATCTTTATTTTCACATCTTATAACTAATTAGACTTGACTCCTTGCGTATTAATTCTCCACTAAAACCGATGTACGTTTTCACCCTAGAATAAATTGTGCTGGTAAAATAATGGTGATGTCCTCAAGTGTAAAATGTATAAACGTATATTTTTAAGTAGTTAGGAGTTTTCACGTGTCACAAACAACAACTTTTAGTAGAATGACGAAAGGCAAAATATTAAGGCCAGTATGTGGAAGTAGTTGGAATTCCCCTTAAGACATGAACGTTGTTGCTGTTTTGGTCAAACCTTGTAAATTACAGTCCCGGTATGTGCAATCATGACTCTCAGCTAGTACACCACACCATGATTACCCTAAGATCTGTTGGATTGACAGTAAAGACAAATTCTGTATGAATTAGCTGTGGCGGTCATCTTGAACTGGGCTGATGGTCACAAAATGGCTATAACTTTGTCAACTTGTTGCTTACTGACTGCTAGTTCACAAAAAAATCATTTCCCTCAAGTATTATGTGCCGATTCAAATAACAAAAAAATTACAACCCTTTTATTACAGCATCACCCCAAGTTTTCCCAGTTCTGGGGCAGAAATCATAAATCCCAATACTGTAGTCATAATCTCGTCCATAAATGGTAAATGGTGATATAACACCTTTCTATTTTATCAAGATACTCAAAGCTCTTTACAACACAATCTGTGCCCTCAGTTACACATTCATACAACACTCTACAGGTAGTCCCCGACTTACGAGCGCTCTGACCTACGAGGTTCCGGACTTACGAGCTGGCAAATTTTTGGAAAAAAACGCAAAAAATACAGAGTTTTTCTGTGATTTTTCACCACAGTTCGTTAGCTAAACATGTGGACACACGTTTCCGATCATTTTTATGCACTCGTAAGCAGTTTTTCGATGAAAAACGAGTGTTTGTAGTCGCGCTAGCAAAACCGTTCCAACTTACGAGCGAAATTCCGGACTTACGAGACACGTGGCGGCCGTTCCAAGTTACGAATTTTCGCTTTACGAGCGCCTCGGAGGAACGGAACTCGCTCGTAAGTCGGGGACTACCTGTACTAGATCTCTACAAAGACTATTCAGTTCTTTATCACATTCATACACTGAAGGGACACCCATTGGAGGCAATGAGGGGTTCAGTGTCTTGCCCAGGGACAATTTGGCATGTGACTGTTGGTGGAATCAAACCCCCAACTCCCCCATTGAAGGACAACTGCTCTAACCGCTCATCCACAGCCGCCCATAGTGGCCCAAATGGGTCATTTGTGTTTTAAAAATCCACTAATCAGTGCTTCTGTAATCATAGGACTCCAGTGGCACATTCACAGATAGTGTAATGTGAAAACTCCTGCCAAGAGATTGTTTTTCTGCTTGCACTGAAGCCACCTTCCCACTCAAATTCTCGAGATCAATGTGCTCCGAGAAAGAGGTGAGAATAAATACTGGAAACAAGGACAATAACAGTGCAACGCTTCAACTGGTGCAATCTTTTGTATGGAGCTGAACCACTGGGGCTGAGAATCCACTTGGAGATTATAAATCAAGCACAATACACCCACAACACTGACGTTAAAAGGCTATTATCAAACCACTAACTGGATCTGAAAGAATTTATTAAAAGTTTGATCCATATCCACAGCAGAATGTGGTTTGTGTCATTTTCCCACCTTACAGTGACTTCTCTTTTTAGCTTTAACTTTGCTCAGTGGCGGATCTACCATTCAGGCGAAGGAGGCCGTGGCCTGGGGCCGCCAATCAGCAGGGGCCGCCAATGAGCAGGGGCCGCCAATAAGCAGGGACCCCAGCCATCACCTACATCCCTAACATTGCTCCTGCTTGTTAATGTACGTTTAACATAAAAATAATTATAGTTACGATGAAAACTATCTTTAAAAACGCAACAGAAAAAACGGTTGAGTTCTGTTCCCCCCTACTAAAATGGACTATTCCGTCATGCGTCATGACGTCACCCACTAATCCAGGAAGTGCTGTATGCTCGCTGCTGTTTTGTGTGAGAAGGAAGCGGGAGACAGGAGACAGAAAGCGGAGCTGAAAAACGTAAAAAGCGTCAAAAAACAATAACGTATGTTTCTTCACTACCGAAAGTGACAACCTTTTTAATGGGTCGAATTCTAAAACTTCATCAACTGTTAATGACGGTCACGAGCGGCAGCGGCCCATTTAAAAGTGTGGCGGAACCGCCGCCGGACATCAGGATCCAGGAGGAAGTGGCGCCGAGGCAGTGACTCAAGAAGATGAAGATAAAGACGAGGATTCAGCAAGATGAGGTACGAGTTTTAGAAATTATTTTGTAGGTTGGGTAAAAGAAATCCTAACAGTAATCAGCTGAGACAACCACTATTTTCACGTTTTCTTTCTGTATCAAAATATTAAAAGATATTCGACCTAAATCTTCTGACTTAAATAGGAGAGAGGGGATTATATATTTTACCTACTTTAGCTCTCTGCCCTGCTTGCTTAGTATACAGTATTATTAAATTATTCGGACTTTACATTGAATAGAATAGATCTAAAATATTCCACAGTTATCTATAAAAAAAAATTCTCAACCATTTTACAAAATATTTGACTGTTAAAACTTCATCAGACTATCATTGTTTTGTTATTTGGTCCATAGTCCCTCCATTAAATACATTATAAAGCACAACTTATAGCTTTCAGAGTAATGCAAAAATGTGTTTTTTAATAATGACAGGTTTGCTTTGGACAGAAATGCCACTGTAAGTTTAAAACAACAGAATCAAAAGGCTAGGATTGCTAAATTAAAATGTTATCTAAAATATAAAAATTGATATGAATGAAAAGTGACATTCCCTGATGCATGCTCAATAATCCAGGTGGGAAAATCTGTGACATTATTTGAGTCATTTAGTTTACAGTACGTCTTACAGTCTGTGTAAGTTTTAAGGTTTAAAAAGAAGTCAAAACTTTCAGTCTTAATTATGGAAACTTGGATAAATGAGAGCCTTCACATGTGTTAAATGTAATAATGTCTTATTTTTTCTTTTATTTCCTCCAACACTAACATGTTTGTTGTTTTTTTCAGATGCAGTCTTTAAACATGCATCATTAAAGACCAGAAACAAGACAGAAGACAACTTTCATAGCAGTCCAGCTGAATAATCAAGGTAATTCCATCCATCCATCCATCTTCTTCCGCTTATCCGAGGTCGGGTCGCGGGGGTAGCAGCCTAAGTAGGGAGGCCCAGACTTCCCTCTCCCCAGCCACTTGGAGCAGCTCCTCTGGGGAATCCCAAGGCGTTCCCAGGCCAGCCGAGAAACATAGTCCCTCCAGCGCGTCCTGGGTCTTCCTCTGGGTCTCCTCCCGGTGGGACATGCCCGGAACACCTCACCAGGGAGGCGTCCAGGAGGCATCCTAACCAGATGCCCGAGCCACCTCAACTGGCTCCTCTCGATGTGGAGAAGCAGCGGCTCTACTCCGAGTCCCTCCCGGATGACTGAGCTTCTCACCCTATCTCTAAGGGAGAGTCCAGCCACCCTGCGGAGAAAACTCATTTCAGCCGCTTGTATCCGAGATCTCGTTCTTTCGGTCACAACCCAAAGCTCATGACCATAGATGAGGGTGGGAACGTAGATCGATCGGTAAATTGAGAGCTTTGCCTTTTGACTCAGCTCCCTCTTCACCACGACAGACCAGTACAGGGCCCCTTTACAAAGGTTTGCCTGGGGCCCCAAAATGTCTAAGTCCGCCACTGACTTTGCTCCAAGTTTCTAACTCTGTTTTCTGGAAACTAACTGGTTGCTTGGCTTGCTCTCTCTTGCTCTCTCTGGCGGCCTGAGTTGCTGACTCACCTCTGCCTTCAGGCTCTACACTAGCCAGCCGGCCGGCCGGCTAGCTCTGTTGACAAATTGATATCTGATCTGTGCTGCAATTGGCGCAGACAGAGACTATTCCTGTGTTTCGGCTGCCTGCTGCCAAACAGCTGAGGGATTAGTTACACAAATTCTCAGGCTGAGTATTGTTCATTGACGTGGCAAGGCAAGCGCACCAAATTAGGAGAATAAAAGGAACTTCTAATGTGAGGAGTTTGATTTTTTTTTTTAAAGGGCATGATTGGAAAGTCTTGAACTCTTTGCGAGACAGTGTCCACACACTGCAGCCAGCTGGGAGGTGGAATGTAATAAATGTGGCAATGCTGCTATTCTGGGTGCTTTCTCCCAGAGCGTGTCATCCACACATAAGGTTCAACTATTTCGAGGGGAATCCAGATTCCTGGCATTAGGTTTTGTGTCTTGTGCGTAGATTATTTTTCTATGTACCGTAGGTCAAACGAGTGAGGTTTAAGGTCACAGTGACATAAAACCTAAACAGAAGCCTACAACACTGGAAAAGAAATATTGTTAGTAGTTTTTTTTAATCACATTGGCCCTCATGCACGAAAATGTTCGTATTTTTATCCTAAATTTCTCCTACTTTTGTTCGTACGAAGCGTTCGTACGAACATGCCACGTCAGATCCAACAAAGTCTTCTATCCACAGGAAAAGCGTGTAAACGGGCTGCTTAAAGTTGATGGATCCCACCTGTTCTACTCACCTGCGCGTGCTCGCGGGAAGGTAATTTACATAATTTCCACCCCTCAAAACACCATATAAGGCCACGCTTCCTGCCTTCTGACAGCAGGAAGTGGCCATTCATTCAAACTCAAGAAGGAACTTCACGCGTTCGGAGATCTGCTCTCAGTCGCGCTGTGGCTACCCCCCCACCCCCCGCAAGTGTCGGATGGTCAAATATATCTAATTTTAGTGTATTGTGTTACATTATAGTTTAACTTATTCAGAAGAGCGCACCGCTACCCCCCACCCCCCGCAAGTGTCGGATGTGTTTCTGAACAGAAGCATTTTAAGATGTCTCGAAACTACAGTTAACTTCATATTAATATAGTGCATGTTCTCCCGTGGGTCGTACAGTATCAGGAATCAAGAATAAATGGTTTGATCTGAAAATGGCTTCAAAACAACATCTCGCCGCAGCACTGACAGGAGGTGGTCAGGAGGTGGTCAATCCTTGACCGCCTCCTGACAACATGACAGGAGGTGGTGGCAGCCAAGGTGCGCAAGACGCGTGCCAACATGACAGGAGGTGGTCGACATGAGTGGTGCGGCCGCGCGTGGCGTGGCGTGGCGTGGCGTTGCGCACGGTGGTCGACATGAGTGGCGCGGCGCGCGGGGGGGGGCGCGTGGCGTGGCGTTGCGCACGGTGGTCGACATGAGTGGTGCGGCC
>JBBPBX010058600.1:0-15404 GCA_038048925.1 Garcialebias charrua | reverse complement strand
AATGAGGGCACATATATTGTGGTTGTAAAACACTTTAAATATCTTGATAACATAGAAAGGTGCTATGTAAGTGCAGTCCATTTACCATATTGCAAACTGTCAGAGATCTGATGGCAGAGGATCCCACACACAAACTCAGAAGGGATTTAAAAATGTTTAGTGAGTAAATAAACCACTTCTGGTGTCTCAGGTCCAGGAACTGTACTGTAGTGATACAACCGCCTTGGAAACGCTTCTCTGATCGCTCTCAGTGATGAACTTTTTGGGAGTTATTCCTGAAGGGACAGTAATACTTTTATTTGAATCAAAACACATATTATTTCAGAAGAGACTTCCTTTTTAATGTGTATTAATTCAGAATTAATTCTGAGAATAACTTGTCATTGTTTGATCATGTTTTATGCTGTTACCAATGATGGTCACTTCTTCATATGATGAATCAAACGGTGAAAGTGAATTAATATGTCAGACTGAACTCCTCAGTTTTGTTAGAAGTTAGAATACCGTTTTAATCAGTTGTTTTATGAAGCTGGCTCCAGTCTAATCTGTTTCTCTCTCTTCATTCTAAACAACTTCTTCTCTGTTCTAAAAAACAATCCTCTCCTATCCGAGTGACATTCATGCACTGTAACTCCCTTCCACTGGTTCATTTGAACCAATCGGAGAAGAACAAGTCACTGATCTCAGATCCTTTCTTAAAAGTTCTAAGCTTTGCTGGAATTTGCAGAGTCGGTGGAGGAACTCAAGCCATGAGGTTCCCCAAAAGAGCTGAATGAACGCCAGTCACACGCTAAGGACGTGTCATTCAGTTAAAGATTTATAACATGCCTGTTATAAATCCATTTCAAGCTGTAAAAAGCTTCACTTTAGTGAGATTCCTTCAAAGGAAGCTCTTATCTTGAAAAGCCAAACCAGGAACTGCCGTTACTTCGGTTCGAGTCAAGGCAGACGTCTGGAGACGCTGAGAATGGTAAACGAACTGGCCAGTTGGACCAACTGGGGACTGACCGTCTTCACGAGGTAACAAAGTCGTCAAATGCTTTGCCAAGTGTACCAACGTGTAGCCGAGATCGGCCGGAGAGCTGCCATGTTTCTGGTTAAAACACATCAAAATAGTACCTCTCCTCATCCTCCATTTTCTTTCACCCTCCATTTTCCAACTCTTAAACGTTCTTATTTTAAGCCAGTAAACTTAAGCTAAATGCCTGCAGAGATATAAGTTATCAGTGGTGGGCCCTCTGACCGCTAGGGAGCGCTAAAGCGCTAATCCGCTTATAGCGGACCTAAACTATTTGTTAGCTTTACAGCGGATTGACTAACTTTTATAATTCATAAGCGGATTTGTGCTATTTTTATTTAAAATGCAGTACCGCTAATAACTAATTATCTATCAGTAAAAACGAAAAAACTTATTTACGAGCTCGGACGACTGCTAACAGACTATATCCTGTCAGCGCCGGATGTGGTCCGTGACAAAAAAGCGTCCCCTCAGTCTCTTGGTGTATGCTCTCTCTCTAGCAGTTAGCAGCCAGTGTGTTACTCTGCAACCTTATTGCTTGTTTTTGAAGAGTCAGACGAAGACTTTTTAACATGGAGGGCGAACTTGTGGATGTTTCTCAGCGGCCTACACGACGCGTCTGGATTTTAAAAATAAGTTTGCCATTAGCACTCTTCAAAATGGCGTCCGCGACTGCCACAGAATGGTAAATGGTAAATGGAGCTTATTTATATATAGCGCTTTCCAGCCCCCTGTGAGGAGCCCCAAAGCGCTTTACAATACCAGCCATCCACCCATTCATTCACACATTCATACACCGGTAGTGGTAGCCTGCCTTGCAAGGCGCCATCCAGACCTACCGGGAGCAACTCAGGGTTAAGTGTCTTGCCCAGGGACACAACGACACATGGTGGACGGATGCGGGATTCGAACCTCCAACCTTCCGATCGGGGGTCGACTGCCATTACCACTGTGCCACGGCCGCCCCGGCTGGCAGAAGCCAGGATTTTACAACAAAACATGGTAAAACAATTATTTCTTTGCTGAGAAAAATATATTTCATAGCTGACGTTATAGCACAAGTTTTTCTGAGCTTGAGAGTTTCACAAAATGGTCAAATCTGCTGGATTTAAAAAAGTAATAATAATAATAATGAATTCCATTTATAATGCACTTTTCATTAATAAAAATCTCAAAGTGCTACAAAGTGTAACAAAGCAAAGATCAAAATAAAACAAGTGATAAAATCAATAATAATATCGACTAAGATCAAAGATAAAATCATGTGGATGCAGATTAGGCTTGCTTAAAAATAAATAAAATAAAACAAGTGATAAAATCAAGTAAAATCAATAATGATATCAGCTAAGATCAAAGATAAAATCATGTGGAGGCAGAATAGGCTTGCTTAAAAAGAAAGGTCTTTATGCTGCTTTTAAAGTCAACCAGTGACTGTGGAGCTCTCAGGTCGTCAGGGAGGGAGTTCCACAGGCGGGGGGCAGCCACACAGAATGCTCGGTCTCCCATGGTCCTCAATTTGGTCCGAGGAATATGAAGGAAATTACTGTTCTGAGATCGTAGAGACCGGGTGGATGAATATGGTGCAAGAATGTCCTTTAGATAGTCAGGTGAAGTGCCGTGTAGTTAGAACAGGAAACAAGTTATCAATCTTATAATAACTTACAGTGTTATAAGTAAGTAGAACTGTAGAAGTAGTTCGTCATTAGCACTCTTCAAAATGGCGTCCGCGACGGCCACAGAAATTAAGAACATAAAATAGCTGACAGGGCAGCAAACTTACATACTCAGGGAATCACAAGGAACTCAGGAGTTTATTCATTCATTTTAAAAGAACAATACCAAACAGTTTCATCAGATACAAGAATGCAAGTAGGATAAAATGAAAGGAGCAGAAAGAAGATGATATCTTATTATTATATCTGCCCCTTATTTCACAGTTTGTTCAACCAATGATAACCTTCAAACTACATCACAAAATGAATAACTCTACTTAATTTTTCTAATACACAAACTACATCACAAAATTTGATTTGATTTGATTTGATGTTTATTCATTCATTTTAAAAGAACAATACAAGACAGTTTCATCAGATACAAGAATACAAGTAGGATAAAATGAAGGGAGCAGAAAGAAGATGAAATCTTATTATATCTGCCCCTTATTTCACAGTTTGTTCAACCAATGATAACCTTCAAACTACATCACAAAATGAATAATTCTACTTAATTTTTCTAACTGTAATATACAAACTACATCACAAAATGAATAGTTCTACTTAATTTTACTAACTGTAATACACAAACTACATCACAAAATGAATAATTCTACTTAATTTATCTAACTGTAATACACAAACTACATCACAAAATGAATAATTCTACTTAATTTTTCTAACTGTAATACACAAACTACATCATTCTAACTGTAATACACAAACTACATCAGAAAATGAATAGTTCTACTTAATTTTTCTAACTGTAATACACAAACTACATCACAAAATGAATAATTCTATTTACACAAACACACTAAGTTACATCATATATAGTTTTTGAGCAAGTCCTTTTTGACCTTTTTCTTAAATGTATACATTGATTTTGCATTTTTAACATCACTCTCCAGAACATTCCACAATCGAACTCCCTGAATTGAGGTAGACCGTCCCTTTAAGCTGGTTCTGAATTGTGGTTTGATGAATATCTCTGTCCCTTTGAGATTGTAATAACTTTGTCTTTTTATAAAATGTCTTTGGATATTTAAAGGTAATGTGTTATTATGAGCCCTATACATAACTGATAAAATACTATATTCTACCAATTCCTGGAATTTCAATAAATTTAGCTGAAGAAACAAGGTGTTTGATGGGTGACTGAAATGTTTTCTGGTGATTACTCTTACAGCTCTCTTTTGTAAAATAAAAACAGGCTTTGTAATTGTTTTGCACGCTTTTCCCCAAACCTCAATACAATAGATTAAATGTGGAACAATGATTGTGTTATACAACATATACAGGTAGCCCTCTAGTTACGTCAGGGATAGGGACCTACGTGTGTGACTTAGGTCGATGTTGTCGTACCTCGCGGACCAAAAACACCTGCCTGTCGTAGGTCCGCGTTTCTGACATAGGTCGCGGCTATACCGCTAACGGAGCGCCGCACACATATTTAATGGCATGAGACTGAAAAAGGAGACATACTAGGCCATGAACATGCACAGAACTGTACAGTAAATGAATACAGTACTGTACAAATAATAAAAAAATATAATGTCTTACTTTGAGCTGGTCAAAGCCTGCCTTCGTCTTATAGCATCAGCTCGGGTGAGAGCTCCCACAGCTTCCTTACGCTCCACACGCACACACGTGGTCAAAACTGTTTAAAAGAATGACTGTTAGCTTCTTAACTTCATACATTTGGAGCCAGAAAGAAAAAAAAACTTACTGAAAGCCGTTTCTCCGCGATGTTCCTCCCTCCAAAACAGCTGCTCGGCGTTAGCTACGGTTAGGCCGCGCCAGTAGCAGCACTGGTTAGCATGTCAGTTCATTCAAAAAGGCTGTCGGCTTTGTATCTCCGCGTTAGCTCGGTGTCCCCCGACTGCCAGGCGGACATTTGCGGCGAGCTCGCGGCCGCAGATGGCTCCTCCGCGGCATGTCGGCTCGGTGTCTTCGCCTGTGTTAGCTGCTCTGTTAGCTGCTGTCGTTAGCATGTCGGGCGGCGTTGTGGCCGCCGATCGCGGGGCGATCCGCGGCTGCTCCTCCGGGCCTGAGACGTCCACAGAGTTGGCCGAGTGTTTCCAGCAAATTTATCCGTATGAGGCAACCCTGAACGGACACACGGTCCTCAGTAGCCTCTGGAGCTCCTCCATTGACAGCACCGGTTGTAACATGACGACCGGAAACGACCGGAAACGACCGGAAGTTGCGTAAATACGATCAGATTGTAATTAAAAACGAAATATTAATAATTATACTTTATTTATAAAGCCATTTAAAACAACCACAGCCGCAACAAAGTGCTATACACATGAAATTAATAACATTTAAACACAAAAAAAAAAAAAAATAATAATATATATATATTTTTTTTTTTTATCATATTTTTATTAAATATGATAAAATCGTAAGTCTGAGTTGCCGTAGGTCGCAGGTGACGTAGGTCGAGGGTTTGCTGTACAGAGCTTTATCAATTAAAAAATCCCTGACTTTATATACAGGTACATGAACACACAGCATGACAATCACAAACACCTGGACAACAAAATGGAGGAGATAAGCAAGACAATTAACAGAGAGACCAGGGAGTGTAGGGATGGGGACCCACCACCTGAGAGCAACATGCTTACAACTGTTATCTTGAAGTTCTAGGGTGTAGAGAGCCACAGAAACGGTTATGGTAGGCCGGATTTGGCCCACGGGCCTTGAGTTTGACACATGCGATCTAGTGGTACTAAAAGTAACAAAAGAAGAAAAAAAAACAGCCAAATATGTCAGCAGTTTAGCTAACAGACTTTGGAATGGGTACATTTTGTCCTTGTCAAACCTGTTGAAGAGAACCAAACTAAATACTCTGAAACTCAAACAACTTACTGTATAACAGTTCATGCACCGCTAGTTGGCAGTGTAGTGCAAATATTGCATAACTTGCTGCTACCAATTGTTGAATTTAATTAGCGGATTAGAATTAGCTTCCCCTAATTTTCATAAGACATTAGTGCTTTTGAAATTGCGGACCTAAATAAATTAATTAGTGCTTTAGAAATAGCGGAACTAATTTTTGGATTAGCTTTGCCCACCACTGTAAGTTATTATAAGATTGATAACTTGTTTCCTGTTGTTCCTATCTTTTAATCTGTTTAAAACTTGCTTCTTCCATCTTCTAAACATCTCCAGACTTCGCCCATCCCTAACTTTTTCCGATGCTGAGAAGCTCGTCCATAATTTTGTCTCCTCCAGGCTCGACTACTGCAACTCCCTGTTTATTGGAATCCCTGGCAAAAACCTTCAGAAACTTCAATATATTCAAAACAGTGCAGCAAGGATCTTGTTGAGAGTTCGTAAATTTGAACATATTACGCCCATTCTCCATAACCTTCATTGGCTTCCTGTCGCCTACAGAATTCAGTACAAAACTGCTCTCATTACACATCAATGCTTACATGGAGCTTCACCAGATTATCTGAAGGATATTCTTATTCCATACTCATCCACCCGGTCGCTGCGGTCACAGAACAGTAATCTCCTTCACATTCCGAGAACCAAATTAAGGACCATGGGAGACCGGGCTTTCAGTGTGGCTGCCCCCCGCCTGTGGAACTCTCTTCCTGACTGTCTGAGAGCCCCACAGTCTGTGGTTGACTTTAAGAGCGGCTTGAAGACCTTTCTTTTCAACCGAGCATACTCTACCTCCTCATGATTCTACTTTTGATCTTAGTTGATACTGTTATTGATTTTACTTGTTTTATTACTTGTTTTATTGACATTTAATTCTGTTGCACTTTGTAGCACTTTGAGATTTTCATTAATGAAAAGTGCGTTATAAATTGAATTCATTATTATTATTATTATTATTATTATTATTATTATTATTATTATTATTAATCTGTGAACAGTTAGTTATAGGAAATTTTGATCGATCCAAACATGTACATATGTTGTGATGTAATTTATGATTCTGTTAAATAAATGGTCCAGTCCTGCTGTACCATCATAAGTTAACATTTCATGTCTTTACATTATCACTACCTAGTCACAGAAATATTGGTATTAAACTAAAAAAAGAGAGAACTCGTTTAATTGATGATAAGTTTGTGTCAGATAAAATCTACTCAAATCTTTCATCTGGAATATTGTACAGTCAACAAAACTGACCAGTGCATTATATCCCTACAGTATCTAAAATGATACAGAGGGGAAAGGTTAGTGTTTGGCAGAACAACATGTACCGTATTTTCCGGTGTATAGGTCGCACCTTTTTATGTTTTTTTTTTCAAGGCCTGCGACCTATACACCAGTGCGACCTATATATGGCTTGTTATCACTTTCGGCAAAACAAATTTTTAAATCCAGCTCATTTCACAATTACGTTAATTTATTAAGGAAAAGTTCAGCTCAGACATATATTTGCTATAATTTTTATCAAACAAATAATTGTTTTTAAGTGTTAATCTTCTTAAAAGCCTTGCTGTGTGCTCCTGTGGCAGACATTTGCAGCAGAGCTAAACGTAGGTGCGACCTATACACCGGTGCGACCTATCTAGGGATTTTTCCAATCTATTGGTGATAATTGGACAATGCGACTTATACACCGGTGCGACCTATACACCAGAAAACACAGTAGTTATCTGAATACAGACGGTCAGGGGCGCCGTATGGGGGGTAAAAGTTGGTACAATTCCAGGGGCCCTTGACTGAAAGGGGCCCGAGATTGGGCTTTTTATTTTTATTTTATTTTTTCATGGTGTGGTGGGAGCCTGATAATAATACATTAATGGTAGTAGCTTTGTTTTTACTTGTTTTAACAGTAAAACTTAAATATTATCTCTCCCAGACCAAAAAGCAAACATCAACATATTTAACAACACCCACCTGTATCTGCATGAAATGGTATGTTCTTAGCTGCTTTAGCTCATTTGACGCTGCTGGTGCAGTCAGAAGCAAGAAGGCTCGGCGCTGGGCTCTGTGTGAGTCACGCTGAACAAGAGGCAGATACTGTTAAATGATATATTTGAGGCATGAAAATGTTGGGTTTCCAGAAGTTTGTTCCTACCTTGTTCATAGATCTGCTGTTTTCACTAATTTGAGGTGATGATGACAATATATTTTAATCTAATTTGAATGTAAAGTTATACACGATGTAAGGTAGATTTTTGTAAATGTTATATAGTTACAATTTACAAATGTATATTTAAGTGTCTTTTATCTTTCAAGAATGTTTAGAGAATTTTTTGTTTTGAATTTGTGCAATAAAAATAGAGATTAATATATGGCTTTTAGTGCATTTTTATGTGTAGTTTTTAATCTTGCTTTAAATAGTGAATTGCATACTCTATGCAGACGGTTGCATGTACAATTCACTAACAGTAAATATTGTGCTAGTACCAGTATTGGACCAAAGGAAGCAAGCCTTTAATGTTATTTATGTAAAACTTTTGCTGGATCAGTTAGCAGAGGTGGAGAAAGTACTCAAACACTGTACTTAAGTAAAAGTACAAATAAACAGACAAAAATGTACTCTAGTAAAAGTAGAACCATATTAATATTTTTACTTAAGTAAAAGTAAATAAGTACTTGCTTTTAAAAATACTTAAAGTATTAAAGTAAAAGTACTTGCTGAATGTATTACCTAATGCAGTGGTCTACAATACCATTAAGTGTACATACTCTATGTATATTTTCTGTAATACATTAATAGTGTTGAGTCATTTTAATGAACAATGCTGCAGATAATACATGTTTTTATTGTGTTTACTCTGTGACACAGTTCACACTTGGACTTGTGATTCTGTGCATCAGAATTTCAGGGATGAGTTAAATACCATTAAGCAAACTAAGAAAGAGGAATGATTATATCTTTGAAAGTTTTTATTTAACATAAAACAAAACCAATGTGTCATTTTAACAGCACTAAACACATTTAAGTAAAAGTTGTCTGCCTGAAAAAAAGGAGCATTAGACCTAACAAAGGAACAGGTTCTGATCAGTTCTGCAGTTTGTCATCAACTCTAGTTAAAATATGTCAACCTTGTAATGGGTCAATAGTGAAGAATATTTTAACTTCCTGACACCATTTTCAAAACTTGGACCTGAGTGTCGAGACATTTGGAGAAATCTCTTGTCTCCTAACATCATGAACTGACACATTTTAATATTGCAGCAAGAATTTCTTGTTCAAGTTCAGAAGAAGTTGGTTTTCAAAGTTTTTTGAGTCCAGTCTGGATCTTTTGCGAGAGAGAATCTGTCCTGCTGTACTAAACAGTCTTTCAATAACATTTCAATAAGCTTTCAATAAGGCCATGGGTGTTGTGTATCTTCTGGCTGAATCTCTGTAGTGGAATCCATTTTGTGTGTGTTAGTGGTGCTGTGGGTCCTCCCTGCTCAATGGCATTTATACTAAAATATACATAATTGGTCCAGCTCTTCTTGAAGATTGGTCTAACATTACCTGTCCACTTTGCAGTGATTCAATGGACCAACTCCTCTCTCAACACCAGTTACTTTCAAACTAACGACAAATCAAAAAGTTGCAACGTGAATGTAACTTGTAACTCAACACATTATAGAAATGTAGTGCAGTAGAAAATACAGAAACTTTATGTAAAATGTAGTGCAGTAAAAGTAAAAGTACCCACATTTAATTCTACTTAAGTAAAGTACAAATACTGTACATGAAAAATATACTTAAGTACAGTAACAAAGTATTTGTACTTAGTTACATCCCACCACTGTCAGTTAAATTCTAGAGATGTGGCAAAAGCAGCTGTGCAGGGGGGCCCAATTGGATTTTTTTGTCATGGGGCCCAATATTCCTGGCGGCCCCCCTGCAGACGGTCTGGTGAAACACTAACCTTTCTAGTTGTAACGAGGCACTCCAGAAGAGATACAGAGCTGCAGAGACCAAGAGAAGTCCAGAAGCGCAGTCGAGGATGAGCAGGGTTTATGTTTATGTTTATTAAATTTGTTCATTTTTTTTACAAAAGAAACAATACAAGACAATCTCATAAATGATTGTGTACAAAATGTAAAAAAATGAAAGGTAGCAGAAAGAAGAATAAATCTTATTATATCTGCCCCTTACTTCCAACAATCAGATTAAACAACAATAATCAACCATGTAAACAATAATAATCTTCAACCAACTTTTTCCAACAATCAGATTAAACAATAATAATCTTCAACCAACAGTACAAAATGACTAACTCTTTCTAATTTTCTAACTAATACAATACACATTACGCTATTTCATATATATTTTTTAACACATTTGTTTTGATCATTTTTTTAAATGTAAACATTGACTTGGCATTTTTAACTACATTCTCCAAGCCATTCCATAATCTAATTCCCTGGATTGAGGTAGAACGTCCCTTCAAACTGGTTCTGAATTGTGGTTTTACAAACAACTCTGTCCCCTTAAGATTATAACAACTTTGTCTTTTAACAAAGTGCATTTGGATATTTAAAGGTAATGTATTATTTTGAGCTCTATACATAACTGATAAAATATTATAGTCTACCAAATCATGGAACTTCAATAACTTTAGTTGATAAAATAATGTACTTGATGGATGACGGTAATGCTTTCTAGTGATAATTCTTACGGCTCTTTTCTGTAATACAAAAATAGGCTTTGTGATTGTTTTACACGCATTCCCCCAAACATCAATACAATAGATTAAGTGTGGAACAATGATTGTGTTATACAACAAATACAGAGCTTTATCATTCAATAGGTCTCTGACTTTGTACAGTACTGCTATCGATTTAGCTATTTTTATTCTTACAGAATTTATGTGTTGTTTCCATGTCAGTTTGTCATCAATGATAACACCCAAAAACTTCACCTCACTCACTCTACAAATCTCAACATCCTCAATTTTGAGTGGAACATCAACAGTTTTCTTTTTATTACTGAATATCATGTAATTAGTTTTTTCTAGATTTAATGATAATTTATTTATTTTAAACCAAGTTTGTATCTTGACAAATTCTGTCTTTATCAATTCCAACATTTGTTCTATATCTTCACCTAAACAGAAAAAAGTGGTATCATCAGCAAAAAGTACACATTTAAGGAGTCCTGACACATTTACCAAGTCATTCACATATAAAATAAAAAGCTTTGGTCCAAGTACAGAGCCTTGGGGAACTCCACATGTGATATTACAGAGGTCAGATCTTACATCATTTATTTGTACAAATTGTTTTCTATCTTTTAAGTAGCTAGATACCCACTGTAATGCTGGTCCTCTAATACCATATTTGTTCAGTTTTTCTAGGAGAATGGTGTGATCAATAGTATCGAATGCTTTTTTTAAATCAACAAAAATACTGATACAATATTGTTTTTGATCGACAGCAGTAGTTATTTGTTCCATTAATTCCATGAGAGCCATTGATGTAGAGTTTTTTTTATCTAAACCCATACTGACTGTTGCTTAGAATATTTTGTTTATCTATAAATTGGTCTAGTCTGTTTACAAATAGTTTTTCAAGAATTTTTGAAAACTGTGGTAACAAGGATATAGGTCTATAATTGTTGAATACACATTTATCACCATTTTTAAAAAGAGGAACGACCTTAGCTACTTTCATATTATCTGGAAATATTCCTGTTGAAAATGATAAGTTACATATGTATGTGAACGGCTCAATAACATGGCTCATTATGTCCTTCACAAACATCATATCCATGTCCACCCAGTCTTTCGATCTCTTGTCTGTAAGATGTTTTACTACATTCATTATTTCCTCTTTGTTAGTTCCATTTAGAAAAATACTATTTGCACAACCTGTAATTGAGTGGATCACATTTTTATCTACTTTTGGTATCTTAGCTGCAAGGCTTGATCCAACATTCACAAAATATTGATTAAATCCATTTACAATTTCATTTTCATCATGAATTTCATCGTTGTCTTTTACAAAATATTTTGAAATACCAGTTTTTGCTTTATGATTCTTCAGGACACTATTCATTACTCGCCATGTTGCTTTCATATCACCATTACTTTTATCTAATAATTTACTATAATATTCTTTCTTATGTTTCCTTATAGGTGGAGGTGGTCTCCAGCTACAATTACCTGGGTGTACACTTGAATGATAACCTCAGCTGGAGCAATAACACCACCAGCCTGATCAAGAAAGGACATCAAAGACTCTACTTCCTCAGACGGCTGAGACGAGCTGGTCTGAGAAGCTCAGTCCTCACCTCGTTCTACAGGTGTGCAGTGGAGAGCGTCCTGTGCTCCAGCATCAACGTGTGGCATGGAGGCTGCACAGTTGCAGAGAGGAAAGCTCTACAGAGAGTGGTGAAGGCTGCACAGAAGTCTGTGGGAGTCAGTCTCCCCACCATCACAGACATTTACACCTCCAGATGCAGAAAAAGAGCCACCTGCATCATGAAAGACCTCACTCACCCAGCACACTCACTCTTTGCACCACTCCCCTCGGGACGGAGGTTGAGGAGCATCAAATGTAGAACCACTAGACTGAGGAACAGCTTCTACCCTGAGGCTGTCAGACTCATGAATAAATAAATAATAAGAATAAACACTGCAAAATGTCACATCATGTTGATACTGATCTGTTTCTTGTTGCTGCGTTCATCTGTGACCATCTGCTCATAATGACTCATGTTCGTGCTGCTGTTTATAATGATGTTTTTCTACTACATTAGGGCTTAGTGTATTACTAGCTGATGTCTCTCTTAGTTAATCCTAGATGTTATTATTGTTTTTCTCTTGCATTTGTTGTTGGATGTAACTGGGACCCTGTGTACATAATCTCGTTTTCAACACATGTACTACATGCGGTGCAAATGACAATAAATTCTCTCTGACTCTGACTCTGATAATCCCTACTAATTTATTTTTATACTTTTTATATTTTTCTTCAGCGCTCTGACTTCGCAATTTCAAGAAACATGAATACAAATAATTCTTTTTTTTACAAGCATTTCTCAACCCTTTTGTCATCCATGGTTGATCAATCGTATTTCTCTTTGTGTAATTTGTTTGCACACAATTCTTTTCATACAGAGCTTCCAGGATATTCATAAACTCATCATATGCTCTGTTCGCATCATCAACATACACATCATTCCAGTCTTGTTTATCTAGATCCTCTTTCAATTTTTCCAAAACTTTTTTTGACGTGTTTATGATCTTTTTCTTCATTGTGACTGCTTTTGTGATGCTTTGATCATTTTTATAGATTGTGAAAACTGGTAAATGATCACTTAAGTCGGTCGTTAAGATACCACCTATCACGTCCCCATTTGTTATATTTGTGAAAATATTATCAATTATTGTGGCACTATGAGTTGTAATTCTTGTTGGCTTTGATATCACTGGATACATATTTAAACTGTACATTGAGTTTATAAATGTGCTTATGTTATTTGAATCTGTTTTATTTCCCATATCAATGTTAAAGTCTCCACACAAAAAAAACATTTTTATTAAAACTCTTCTCCATTAGCTCCAAGATTTTATCCGTGAATATTTCTATATTTGCTCCTGGTGATCTATATACACAACTTATTATTATGTTTTTATCGTTTTTGTTTATTATTTCTATTGTTATCATTTCCATAATATTATCAACTATTATTGACTATTATTATCCTCCCTGGGCTGCCACCTTACCGTGGTGGAGGGGTTTGAGTGTCCCAATGATCCTAGGAGCTATGCTGTCAGGGGCTTCATGCCCCTAGAAGGGTCACCCAAGGCAGACAGGTCCTAGGTGAGGGACCAGACAAAGTGCAGCCCAAAAACCCCTATGATGAGTACAATTAATGGACTAAGTTTTCCCTCGCCCGGACGCGGGTCACCGGGGCCCCACTCTGGAGCCAGGCCCGGAGGTGGGGCACGCTGGCGAGCACAGCCCGAAGAGGAGACGTGGGTCCCCCTTCCCATGGGCTCACCACCTGTGGGAGGGGCCAAAGGGGTCGGGTGCAATGTGAGATGGGTGGTGGCCGAGGGCGGGGACCCTGGCGGTCTGATCCTCGGCTACAGAAGCTGGCCATTGGGACATGGAATGTCACCTCTCTGGTGGGGAAGGAGCCTGAGCTAGTGTGTGAGGTTGAGAGTTTCCGACTAGAAATAGTCGGACTCACCTCAACGCATGGCTCTGGCTCTGGAACCAGTTTCCTTGAGAGGGGTTGGACACTCTTCCACTCTGGAGTTGCCCCTGGTGAGAGGCGCCGAGCAGGAGTGGGCATACTGGTTGCCCCCCATCTTGGTGCCTGTACGTTGGGGTTCACCCCGGTGAACGAGAGGGTAGCCTCCCTTCGCCTACGTGTGGGGGGACGGGCTCTGACTGTTGTTTGTGCCTATGCACCAAACGGCAGCTCAGACTACCCACCCTTTTTGGAGTCCTTGGAGGGGGTATTGGAGAGTGCGCCTCCTGGGGACTCCCTTGTTCTACTGGGGGACTTCAACGCTCACGTGGGCAATGACAGTGAGACCTGGAGGGGTGTGGTTGGGAGGAACGGCCCCCCTGATCTGAACCAGAGTGGTGTTCTGTTATTGGACTTCTGTGCTCGTCATGGATTGTCCATAACGAACACCATGTTTAAGCATAAGGGTGTCCATATGTGCTCTTGGCACCAGGACACCCTAGGTCGCAGTTCGATGATCGACTTTGTTGTCGTCTCATCTGATCTGCGGCCGCATGTCTTGGACACTCGGGTGAAGAGAGGGGCGGAGCTGTCAACTGACCACTACCTGGTGGTGAGTTGGCTCCGATGGTGGGGGAGGATGCCGGTCAGACCTGGCAGACCCAAACGTATTGTGAGGGTCTGCTGGGAACGTCTGGCAGAGTCTCCCGTAAGACGGAGCTTTAACTCCCACCTCCGGGAGAGCTTTGAACACGTTCCGAGGGAGGCGGGGGACATGGAGTCCGAGTGGGCCGTGTTCCGCGCCTCTATTGTCGAGGCAGCTTATCGGAGCTGTGGCCGCAAGGTTGTTGGTGCTTGTCGTGGTGGCAACCCTCGAACCCGGTGGTGGACACCGGCAGTGAGGGATGCTGTCAGGCTGAAGAAGGAGTCCTATTGGGCCTTTTTGGCTTGTGGGACCCCGGAAGCAGCTGATAGGTACCGGCAGTCCAAGCGGCATGCGGCTCGGGTGGTTGCTGAGGCAAAAACTCGGGCGTGGGAGGAGTTCGGAGAGGCCATGGAGAATGACTTCCGTACGGCTTCGAGGCGATTCTGGTCCACCATCCGGCGTCTCAGGGGGGGAAAGAGGTACGCGACCAACACCATTTATGGTGGGGTGGCGTGCTGCTGACCTCAACTCGGGATGTTGTGAGTCGGTGGGCGGAATACTTCGAAGACCTCCTCAATCCTACTGGCACGTCTTCCACTGAGGAAGCGGAGCCTGGGGACTTTGGGTCGGGTTCTCCGATCTCTGGTGCTGAGGTCGCCGAGGTGGTTAAAAAGCTCCGCGGTGGCAAGGCTCCGGGGGTGGATGAGATTCGCCCGGAGTTCCTTAGGGCTCTGGATGTTGTAGGGTTGTGTTGGCTTACGCGACTCTGCAATATCGCGTGGACATCGGGGGCAGTTCCCTTGGATTGGCAGACTGGGGTGGTGGTTCCCCTATTCAAAAAGGGGGACCGTAGGGTGTGTTCCAACTATAGGGGGATCACACTCTTAAGCCTCCCTGGTA